>PVIH01000103.1:160503-209379 GCA_004025045.1 Sigmodon hispidus | reverse complement strand
GCAGGCAAGCTCACAGTAATGTGCAGGCCTCACAGGCACATTGATTTGAGCTCAATCTCCCAGAACTCAAAAAAAAAAAAAAAAAAAATCCAGGCATGGTTCTTTTTCTACAATCCCAGCACCAGGGTGGCCGACCCAGGCCTGGGGGCCACCCCTTGGAAGAAAAAAAAATGGCAGAAAGGGAGGGAGGGAGGGAGGGAGGAAGAGAGACCAAGAGACTGCATTTAGTGCATGTTCAAAAGGAGGGGATAAGGGCTGACGGAATGCAGGTGCACAAATGTGGTACCACCTGTAAGGTGACTGAGCGCTGAGGCCTTCAGAGGAGTGAGACCGATCTGTGTATAGTGATGCAGAAGAACAGTAATGATACAGTCATAAGCAACCCCAAGGCAACAATAAAAAATGCAGGTAACAGGCGTGATTTGGGGGCTGTGACCTGAGAATGAGTGTTCACGGTTACGGGTAAAGTCTGGCAAGTATGGACAAGGAAGCTGCAGCCCCTTTAAAAGGTTGTTACTGAGGCTGGGAGATGGCCTTGTGATTTTCGCACTATGATCCCCATAAAATGTCAGGTGCAACAGTAAAATGGGGCGGTAGAGACGGGTAGATGCCTGGAGCTTGCTGGCCAGCTAGACTAGCTACTTGGCAAAGACCCCAGTCAGTGCCAGGGAGACCTTGTCTCAAAAACTGAAGGTGTGAGGTTCCTGAGAAACAACCTAAGGTTGTCCTTCACAAGGGCACATGCACACGAGCATGCATGCATCTGCACACACACACACACACACACACACACACACACATGTACACACACATACACACACACATATGTACACACACCAGACATTGTTCTTTCTTTATGTTTCAGCTAAAATTCTTTGGGGAAATTTGCAAGAAAGCAGCCAAGGTTATCAGGTTACTGAGACTCAATTTGAGTGAACTTAATCTTGGTCTATGGTGCTGTGAACCGAGTATGCCTAAAATCATTCAGTTCTGCCATCTTTCCATTGTGACCATGCTCTGTGTGGTCCATGACTTGGGAGTGAACATGCCCAGGCCTGGATTCGCCATCTCTCTTTTCTGAACTCTTGACCATGACCTCAAACTGAGCATGCTCATTCTAACTTATGCTTAATATGCATAGCACAGGCATGCAGAAGCTGGCAGTGTCCTCTGCTAGAGGCAGCACAAGCAGCCTCTCGGCAGGTCTCAGCTTGAAGACATCTGTACGAATCTTCCTCAAAACTCAATTGCTTTGGTATTTGCCAATCAAACTGGGGAGAGCTGGGAAAACAGCTTGGTTGTTTCTTTTCTATATTCTTCTTTTCTATGTAATTAGAAAGGGGTCAGTAAACTGAAACATAGAATATAAGGCACTTCTGACCTTCCCTTGTTCCGAGCATCACTTTTTGAGTAACCCTGGTGTTGCCCTTACTCACTGTGGTAATGTCTCTCCAAACTCTCTCCTCAGCTTTGCTCACTGGCTTCCCACTAACCAGGAGGAGAGCTGTGCCTTTGGCACCGGAGGGTCCTGAAGCCAGGCTGACTGGAATCCTTATGCCCTTTCAACACTTAGGACTTCCCAGCTAATTGACCCCACGGTGCCTCAGTTGCTCAACTGTCAGCTGAGGAAATTATCAAGGAAATTAAATGAATTAAACCTAGAAAATGCTTAGAGCTGGCCTTACTAATCTTTTCATAATTTTTTTCACAGACATTATCTGTTAATCTTTACAGCTTTGATTCTGTGTTTTCTCACAGAGAAAACAGAAGCCTTACCCATGACACAGATGTTCCTGACTTTCGAACAAGAAAGTCAAGGGGTGTGTGTGTGTCTGTATTACATATGTGTGTTTTTGATATGTTTATATGTGATTTGCATATATGTTGAATGCATATATATCATGTGTGTATGATGTTTGTTTGTATGTGGACATGTGTATGGTATTTGTGTGCTATGTGTCATGAATGCGTACATATGTATGTGCATGTTGTATGGCATGTATGTATATGTGTATGGAATATTGTGTGTTATTTGTGGTGTATGCGCATGTACTGTGTCAGGGGTGTATGCCTTTTGTGTTGTATGCTACACTGACAAGTGGGGATTAATAGACAACACCCATTGCTTCATCATTGTGTTTTCACAATTGAAAGTTTTCAAGCAAATTTGCTGATACTTAGTAATTAGAAACTTACTCTACGGGATTTATTTGAATACTGAAAAAGATGATGTTGGTGTTGGTCAGTAAATGTATCCCCTCTGTTTTGATCATCCCTAGTATTTCCTTTTATCCAAGCTTGCCCTGCTTCAGCAAGTAAAGGGTTAATGCCTTGTCCCTACCCCAGGGTACCTTCAGGCCTTCAGAGCCCTTTTCCATTGGCTGTGCATGCTGATAATAGGCTCTAATCACTATACAACATTACCTGTACTAGGGTTATTACTTATTATCATTAATTATTATATATTTTAAAAAAATATTTGAGCAGCAACACAGTATGTCAGGCAAGGCTACATGCCCCACTAATCAAAGCCAGTTTGGGCTCCTGGGATTTGTAGCCATCTGCCCTGTTCCCCACCCTGGTACCCAGGACAATGATATTCAATTGCACCTTACCTGGATCTAGCATGGTAAATAATGTCACCTCTGAACAAATGTTAAAGACCTATGGAACCTATTACCACTCATTACTGAAACCTACAAGATATCTCTCTTAAACTTACTGGTCAAAATCTCAGAATAATATCAGGCAATAAATACCCACCTTGCCATAAATTATAATTTCTATATCCAGCTCAGCTTTGTACAAATTAAAAAAGTATAAAGTGTCCTTGGCTTCAAATAAATAGCAGCGCCAATAACAGGCACTAATATACTGCACCCTTGGGAGCCTGGGAGGAAGGAAGCAAGCAGGAGCATTCAATGCTGGGTTTAAAAGGTCAACAGAGGACCTCTAAGCTGGCTCTTTTGGAAGTGAGGCTGGCATGCCAGAGCAGGCTAAGCAAAGGCATCAACAATGAAAATGAAAGCATTGCCTCAGGACAGACAGCACCCATCCAGATGTCAGAGGACACTCTGAGAGAACCCATTCCACAGACCACAGATGGAAAAATGGGTGAATAAAGAGGCCTCTTCCCCCAGCCTTATGAACAAATTGGTTCCATAGACACAGGGAGTGAGAATAGGTGCCTGGCTACTCCGGTCCACATATATCCATGGAAGGGCACAGTGACTGCCATGTGCAGGTCACCATCACCTGTGGAAATCACACTTATTTGCAGGCCTCTCCAAATCAGCCTATATCTAAGTAAACCAATTTCTAGCCCACAAGTCTCAGTGAATCTAGGGCTATCATTGGCTTTGCAAGGCGTTCTTCCTTCCTGCTAGCATGTGCCTCGGCTTGTCCAGGCTTTTCTCCCCCGCTCTGCACATTGCCTGTGCAGAATGCGACATAGAGAAGAAAACACAGTGTCCATTAGGGAACTTCCCAGGGAATTCCAGTGTCAGACTGATAGGGGGAAGTGTGATGGGTGCTGATGCTTACAAGAAGAGATTCACTGCAATTAGTGTTTCCTACGACAGTGATTTTCACATCTTGCTTATTTTTTTTGTCTCCTGTCTATCTCCTGGGACAGCTTCCCTTGGATCTTTGAAGATGCCTTTGAGCAAGAAAGGGTTAAAATATCCACTGTGCTGGAGTCTTTAAATCAGCTATGCAGTGGTAATAGTAAATCCTCCTCTGTGGCATCCTTTGGGTTGTTTGATAAAATATTGCCTACACTGTTTATCAGGGTTGGGAGCATAGGAAGTAAAGACCTTTATTCATCATGTGTCCACAAATATTTGTTTGGATTCTGCATCTAAGTCTAGGAAAAAGGAGTTGAAGATGTTGTACAATTTTTTTCTTTTTAATGTCCCTGAAAATATGTGTTTTTCAGCAACTCACTCTCTAAAGGCAAAATTTATGTTTTTATACATTTTGAAATAAAATTTATGAAATTAGTTTAAAAACCATTAGTGAAAAAATCTTTAGAAAGATAAAGGAGAGATAAGGCCAAATAAAACAATTAATTTGTTTCTTAAGGGTGAATAAAATTATGATTTAGTCGCCTTACGGAGGCCAGAGTCACTTTGGTTAATATGCTAGAGCTGCCAATATGGTTAGCATAGGTCATAGGGCACTAGAGGAGTATGCATGTGATAGAAGACACAGTCCACTGGCTTGTGCCTTAGGAAGGCAGGCAGACTGAAGTTGGAAATGGTCATTCAGAAGTCAGAAAATATGGACAGATCATGAGACCTCTTTACAATTACAAGAGCCAACAAGGGTTGAAATTTAAAATATATGAACAGCCTCCCTATGAAACAAATTATAAACCCAGTGGAAAAATAAGAAAAGAAAATCCTCACATAGAGGTGATTCAGATACACAGAAATACAAATACTTCTACATTATATGAGTAGACATCAACCTCTCTCTAAATCATTTTATTTATTCTTCTTTTATGGAATATAACACAAATACAGCTTCTTCTCCCTCTGCTTCTGTCAGTTCCTCTGACTTCCCCTCTCCTCAAGACTTCTCCACCTCCCACCCCCCAAAAAAAGCCAGGCTCCCAGGGACAGCACAAGACACAGTAAGACCGGATGTAAACCCTCACATAGAAGATGGATGAAGCAACCCAGTTATGGAAATGGGTACCAAGAGTAGGCAAAAGAGTCAGAGACACCTCCAGTCCTAATTTCAAGAGTCCTCCCAAAATTCCAAGCCAACAACCGTACCATGTATGCAGGAGACCTAGTGCAGACCCATGCAGGCTCCTTGGTTGTTGCTTCAGTCTCTGTGAGCCTCCATGCTGATTCTGGGGGAAATGTTCTCCTGGTATCTTCAATCCCTCTATCTTTCACAATTCCTCCTTCCCACCTTCTTCACGGTTCTCTTCGCTCTAAGGGGAAAGAATTGGATCAAAATCTCCAACCTGGGTCCTCTCTCTGCCTAACCTCTTCTATAAGCAGAAAACAAAACAAAAGGAAAGAAAACCTGTCTGGAGAATGAGATGCTGCTTTGTACCCAGGATGATAAAACAGGAGAAAGAAGGCTAATGCCAAGAAGCATAAACTTGGAGGCCACACCCTCCTTGTGACAGGAGTATGAACTGGCAGCACCATCCAGATACTCTCCTTGGTAGGCTTTGGTGAATTTAAACATCACCTATTAGTTTCTTCTAGGAATTTATCTCATGGGGATTTTCACATGTTCAAAACTTATGTCATCTGATTTGTGTGAAGATTTAAGAAGCTGGGGGCTATTTGGATGTCCAACAGGGGGCTAAATAAGCAGACTACTATCCTTGTGCATTATAGGAAATCAACCAGCATGGGGGTTTGTGGGCTAACATTTAGAAAGCAATATGGATGGAGCAAAGGCAGTGCTGAGCAAGGAAAGCCCCAGGGTGTGCTTGCAATACAATGCTATTCATTTTGATAGAAATATTCAAAATAAAGATGATTGTGTTTTCCACATTTACCTATACATAACAAACACATAAAAAAGGGCACCTATTGAGGAAGGGAGATGATCTGAGAGAACAAAATAAATAAATAACCAAATTGGCCATTGATGACATGCAGTGGATCAGAAAATATGCTAACTTCAGCTCTGTGCCCCTGAGGTCTTATAAACAAGCAGGTAATCAATTTAAAAGATAAGGAGAAAGTAGTTCATGTAGAGGGAATAATGTGCAAGTTCTATATGCAAAACGGGACAGGACGTACTGGGGTTGCAGAGAACTCATAAGGACTGGGATAAAGGTGCTCATGCAAAGAGGGGGTCGGGGCAGAACCAGGCTACAGAATTCCTCAGTGCCAAACTAAAGAATCTAGAGTTATCCCAAGGGCAATAGATAGCCACTGAAGAATGATAAACAGCCTGATTGTGTTTGTAATCTTGTTCTAAACTCCAATGGCAAAGCAAATGACTGAGCTGACTTGTAGGCTCTGGACATTCATTTGATCCATTTGTATTCGTGAACATGTTTATCAAATGTTAATGAAATAGGCTGCTGGCATCTTAATGCTCAAATCCTGGACCTCAGGTTTTGGTCCTGCTCTTAAATCAATTTTGAGACAATCATAGAAAGTTTCTCCAGCAGACACGCACAGGGGGCAAGTATGGAGTCCCATGTCTTAACATGTGACCTCTGTCTAGGTCATCTGAACCCTGGCGGGAAGTTATTTTCTTTCCTTGTAAGACACAACAGCTCTTCTGGCAGCCTGTGACTAGAAGAGACTACAACAAGAATCAATTCTCAACCTTCACAATGGTCTTGTAAGAGGTATTGTTTACAATGTAATGGAAGATCATATTAATACTTTTCTCATTTTGGGGGTAATGAAAAAGAACTTATCCACGGTTCAGGAGACACAGTCTGTCATGGTGGGGGAAGGCTTAGCTCCTGCACCAGCTCCTGTCTGTGACAGCAGAAGCAGGAGGCTGTTTGGCTACATCCTGGGGATTATGAAGCAGAGAGTTCAGGCTGCAAGTGGGGATAGGGCTGTCTCCCAGCAACTCCCTTCTTCCAGTGAGGGCCCACCTCTTAGACATTCCACAGCCTCTCCAAACAATGTCATCAGCCTGGTAACAAGTGATCAAACACATGCCCTGCTTGGTGTGTGTGTGTGCATCTCACACTCAAACTGTCACAAAGATGAAACCCAAATATAGACAAAGATGCTTAGTAACTTGGCTAAGGCTGTTAATACAGCAGATGCACGAGCTCAGGTGAGGTGGGCAATTTTGTTGACAGGCTAAGAATCTACTCTGTGAACATACGTCAATTCATTGCTTTTATATCCAGATTTTGAGGTGCAAAGCATTACATGAACCGCAATATATGGTCTTCCTGGCAACCAAGAATCCCAAGCAAATAGATTCTGAGCTACACTAGAATATTTGCAGGTTTGGTTTGATCTGAATTTTTAAAATGTTGTATTAACATTCCATTTTAAATTTCAGCATCCTGATTTTTTTTTTTTTTTTTACAAAAGTGAAAGAAATTTGATTTCTTAAGAGATGTCAGAAAATTTGGCAAGATTGCCCTCCTATCCCCTTTTGGAAAAATTCAGTTGGAACTGAGTGGCAGCTACTTAGTTAGACAAGGCAAGACTCTCTCGTTCCACAGTCCCCACTCTTCCGAGTACACCCAACTCACTTGTTTCCACTGGCAGCCTAATGCTAATGCTTTAGTGCCATGACCTATCATAGGCACCCCACATTCCAATTTCTGAGAAGGTGGGGTGACTCATTCCTCAGACTCCAGCTCCAAACCATTTCAGAACTGAGTAAAAATAAAAATCTTTCTGGAGACTTATTTACTGGGTCTCATCTGTCATTGGCTATTTCCTCTTTGGACTCAATACCTTGCTTTATAAAATTGCCAAGTGACACATGAGCAAATATCATTAAAATGTGAGCCCCAGAGTCATGCCTTTGGAAGCAAAGCGTGAGGCTTGGCTCTTCCAATAACTCTCAGTCATTCAAATCTAATTACCAAATGATTTTTAATCATTGTAAAATAAATTCACTCTTCATGTCTGGAAACGTTAAAGCCCTAATTTAACAGCAACAACCAAAAAAAAAAAAAAAAAAAAAGCTCTCTAATGGATTTTCAGTAAGAAACAGAACATAGCCCATGTTGTCAGCTGTTCAATAATTTAACTGCAAATGAAGTGTGCAAAATACAATATTTGTGTCATAAACCACTGGGCTTGTCGTAGAATAGATTTCTGAAGAGCCACATTCTGGGTGACATGATATGGGGGTTATATGGAGCTGTGGGGCTGCTAGGTAGAGGCTCCCCCTGTTGATAAAGAGAGGGAGTTGCACTTCAGCCAGCAACAAAAGCCTGGGGTAACAGCCACTCTGGATCCCACTGACTGGGAGCAGTAGCAGGACCCATCCCTCTACTTTATGATATAGGGCATGTGACTTTTTTTTCTATGTCATGAGATGTGATATAGGAAACCTCTGCAAGACCAGAGGGCTTTAATTATTTTTTTTAATGTTCCTAAAATAGTAGGAAGATCAATTACCACCCCCCCCCTTACAAGGATGCCCATGTTTGGAGTCTGGGGAGATGTCTCAGTGAGTAAAGCGCTTGTCACAGGGCTTGGGCCAGACCTGAGTTCAGATCCCCAGCAGTCACATAAAAAGCCAGGGGCGGTGATATGCATCTGTAATCTTAGCACTGGGAGGGTGGATACAGGCAGACCCGTACACTTCCTTAGGCAGTCAGACTGGCCAAATCAGTGAGCTCCAGGTTCAGGAAAAGGTTCTGTCAGGAAAAGCAGGGCAGAGACTGGTTGGTAAGGACATCTGACATTGACCTCTGGCCTCCAATGCATGTCAGTTTTCTTTCAGAATGTTGGCATCTGGTAGGCTGACTATACTCCAGGGGAAGACAACACATCCATGAATAGATGGGCAGGACAAACTGTACTTGATGGACTAAAAAAAAGTGGACCCAAAGCTGGGAGGGTAGGGAGGGGGAGGGTGGATTGGGAGGGAGTGTGGGAGGGGAATATTATCAAAACTCATTGTGCAAAATTCTCAAAGAATTAATAGAAAAGGAAGGGAAAAATACAGGCTCAGGAGTTTGAATTTCCTTCAAGAGGAACCTGGAGCCCAATTTAGAAGGGCCCAAGTTGCAAACTATAGTGGCAACAGGACCCATCTCTAACATGCACAAGTATAAGCACATCATACCGCTTCGCAGTTGCCTTCTCTGGCAGTAAGTATAAAGGACAGACACCAGAGGAGCAGAGACGGCTTCAGTTCCTTCCTGCTGCCCAGCTGCTTAGCCTCACCCTCTGCCTTTCTACTGCAGTATTGCTCCACTTGGGACACAAACATGTATGCACAGACACACACACACACACACACACACACACACACACACATACACATATGCTCGCAAACATGTGAAAACACACATGCACACACAGAACTTCACATGAACACATCACACAGACACCTACACACAATCTTTTAACTCTGAAGACAGTTCTCTCATGTACTACATTGTCTCATGATTTTTTTGTTTGCTGGTGACCTGTCTCTGACTTTTAAATTTTTAGACTGTCTGTTGGCTTTGAAAGCCTGTCTCTCACCCCCAGGGTGGGCACAGGGGCCTCTTATCCATTTCCATTCTGGTATGGGTACCTCAGCACTGAAGAGATTGTTCAGTATTGATCTACTTATGCAACTCTTTTTCACGTAGGGAATTGAACCCTCAAATGCATTGGTTGTATGTATGCACAGGTGTGTGTGTGTATGTGTGTGTGTGTGTGTGTGTGTGTATGCATGTGTGTGTGTCTGTGTGTAGCTCAGAGGTTGATCTCAAGTGTGTTTTCTTAGGAATGCTGTTCAGCTGACTGAAACAGCATCACTCACTGTCACCCGGAGCTTAGTGTCTCAGCTAGGACTGGCAAGACTCAGGGATCTTCCTGATTCACATCTTGGTTGCTGGGATCACAGGCATGTACCATCATTCCTGGCTGGTTTATAGGTTTGAGAAACAACCCCAAAGCACAGCAGGTACTGGACAAGCCAAGCCATCTCCTCAGCCCAGGATGCATATGGTTTGTAATCCCCAAAGATAGACTTTATCTAATAAATGCTATATATTGAACGAATGAATAAATGAACGGTTGCCGATGGTCATGTCTGAAGAAATCCAGACTTCTCTGTACTTGGCTAGCTAGCTAGTTTGTGGTGAGAGATTTCTGAAGAAAAATAAGCCTGGCATGCAGACGCCTTATCTTACCCAATGGATGTATTTACCTTGCAGCCACTCTGGACACAAACATGTATATAACATTAGTGGGTCTTGTTCTCCTCCACAAATCACCAGCCCAGCTCCAGAACAGACCAAGAGGCATACCCTCACTTTGAAACATGATCTACTTTCATTGACTCATGGGCAGAAACTCTTTTTCACTGACATCTCCAAACTTTCCTTGTATAACAGGAAAAAAATAGCTGTCCTTTACACTGGTTATTTCAAACCAGTTTGAACTTGTTAACTCTGCAGGCCCTTAACTGTTTGATGTAGAATCAGTTTGCAGGGGCTAGGATAGGCTTAGGGACACAATAATTGAGGGTCTTAGCCCTGTGGGTGATAACAGTGAAGAAATAGAATTACAGAGGGCAAAGGGCAGCCAACCAAATTGGCCAAATTCAACTTCTCTCAGTTTTAATTCATTGTATTTTAGATGCTTATGTAAGTGCCTACGCAGTATCTTCCATGTTGCTTCCTGGATGGCTGTACCCTAAATATCTTCCACATATGGCCACTCAGGGATAGGTGTGCTGATTCCCAATGCAGAAGAAGATAAACGGGCCCCTTGGATGAAGGCTGGGGCATATTGAGTATGGAGTTTCTGTTTTGTCTTGTGTTGAGACAAGATCTCAGGTATCTGAGGCTAGCCTCTAAGCCACTGTATAACTTAGGAGGGAGGGGCTTCAATCCTTGGTCCTCTCTCCTCCACCTCCCCAGGTCTGTAGTTACATGAGGGCTCTGAGTCTGGGATGCACAACTCTACCAACTGAGCTGATTGCCAAGGGTCGGATATGCCAGGTAATGGCCCTCCTCCATCTCCCTCCAGGGATTCTGGGCTTGGTCTGTGTTGCCCTCAAAGGCTGAAGCCCTAATATGACCATTCACAGACTCCCTGAGTTCCTGTGTGCAAGGTTTCAGGCTCACTCATACCCACTCCCTTACTACCGCCCACCCTGTTGGGTCTCACCGGTGCTGTCTTTTGTGGGGCATGTCAGCCTTCACTTAATCACAGGGCTCCTCTCTTCTCCCAGCAGCCCATCGTTGGAGTGCACCTCTCCTTCTTGCCAAGAGCCCTCTTACCCATCAGGGGAAGATAATGCCTAGCAATCATTTTGGCTTTTCCAGACTTAATGTTCTCTCTCTGCTCAGGTCCTTCCTGCCCCACTGAAAAGTGTGAGGATGCTATTTTAAGACATCCTTTAGTACCAAAATATCACTGTGAGACACTCATGTTCTTCCTTCCAATAATCTCTTTTGTTTGAGGCAAAAAGAACATATCAGGAGGGCCGAGGCATGGCTCCCTATGGGAAACAAGGCAAGGAAGAGTAGAAAGTTCCTTCCAGGATCTCAGTGCATCCAACTCCAAGTGCTGAGGTGCTCGGTGCTGTTTGTCTTCTTTTTTCTCCTTTTCTTTGTCCTAAACTAGAAATAAAGAGCAGGCAAAACAGGGACCCTGGGCTCTGTGGTGGTTGAAATATCAGAGTGGGTAGAACATTCTGAGAATGACCAAGTATGACTCAGTAGAAAGAGCCTGAGTAGTATGGAACCAAAAGGAAGTCTGAGCAATGGTAACTGGTTTTTGCACAGGGACTAAGAGGACTTAGTATGTATCTGAATAGTCCAGGGACACCATTCACACAGGTATATCCAGGAGACATAATTCTGGGTACAGTCCCTAACACCAGCCTTTCTACTAATGTATAATTTATCAAATGCACACTACATGTAAAGGCACTGTCATTCCATTTACAAGACATACCTATGGAAGACAGCAAACTCTTATTAAAATCAGAGATTAACACCTCGGGACTCCTGGGTGGCAGAACTGAGACTCCAACCCAAGCTTGAGCCTAGAACCTGAGTCATTGTCTCCCTGTAGTTTAGCTCTGCCTGGGAGTTTGTGTCCAGCATCCGGCCTGTGCCAGCAGTGTCTATATGGGCTTTGGAGAAAGCAACTCCCAGAGACAGTTGTCTAGATGGAGCTGATATTATAAATGGTATTATGAAAAAATAAGGATACGGCTTATAAATCAGGCAGAGGAAACTTATGATTCCTCTGGACACCCCAATCTATCTCCCTATAATTGCCTGTATATAAAATGCCTGTGTGAAGTTATCCGACTATTCCCTGAGTCTCCTGTGTAGGTAAGATTGCAATTTTTAGTGACCCTTGTTACACAAACCAAAGCAATCTGTTCCACTTTGACGCCCTGACACTCTGAGGTTGCTAGAGGGGTGGAATACAGAGGCGTTGGTGTGACCTTCCTCTTCCAGAGGAAAGTTTGAAGGGGTAGCTGGGATGCACCCTTGGAACATAGGCAGCCCCAACTCCCAGTCTATGCGGTGGCCAGCAAGCATAGGAATAGTTAAGAAGAAAATCATGGCTCCTTTCCCTTAAACTGTCTTTAACCTTTAGTTCCAGAAACCATAATTAAAAATCAATTCAGTCTCTTTTGTAGTAAATCTGACAGTAATTCTATCTCTAATGGCAAGGCCAAGATAAATAGTATGTCAGGTAAACTCAGCAGGAAAATGACATTTTCATTAGCAATTTACTAGGTGTGAAATTTCCACCAAGATATACTTTTCTGGTAAGATCCAAGGTAACCATTCCCCACCCCTGGCAGAGCAACCTGTTCTGCTAATTAATGGGGGGATACCATTGGGATTAAAAGAATGCTATCCAAATAATTTTAGTGTGCCCAGCAGTAATTTTGTATGCATCTTGCACAAAGAAAATAAGTCTGAATTCCAAACAATAAACAAGCCAACATAACAAGATGATTGCAGCCCATTGCAGTCCAGAAAAATCTAATCTGGTCTCCTAACAGTGTGGCAATCTTTATTGTGACCGTGCAGGTCCCAATTCATCAGCCCATTTCAGCAAGCTATCCCAGTTGGTAATCACTCACTTTCAGGGTAGCCTCGAAACTGGTATTGACTGTAGAGAGCGGCAATTCATCCCAGACTCTGTCTCCCTCCATCAGGATTTTTTGGCAGTCTGCGAAGCTGGCTGGGAAAGAAAAATTTAGCTCATGCATGCTGAATTCTCAGAGTGGCTCAGTGGGAAGAGAGAAGAAATAAGAGAGCAAGAAAATTGTCAGTGACCATTGAGAATTAGACATAGCATTACACCTTTCCCCGCTAAGACCCAGGCAGGGCAAGGCTATCAAGGATTCCTAATAGAGGGCTATTCATGGAAGGTTGTCTTCATTTACTTGAGAACTCAAAGTCATTTCCTTATTTAAGCTTTGCAACAAGACCAAGATACGGGTCCCACCATAGCTCCCTCCTTTGCAGATGGCAACACTCAGGCTGAGAAGTGAGCCACATGGCCAGCAGATGACTTCAATGATGACTATCTAAACTGGTAGTTCCCAAATATTTTTCAAAATTGAGGAGGACTGGGAAATGGACCAGCTGCGGAGTGCTTGCTCCTCTTACAGACAACCTGAGCTTGATTCCCAGAATCTACATGAAGGCTCACAACTGCCTGGAACTTTAGCTCCGGGGAATTCAATACCTTCTTTTGGCCTCCTCGAGTACACACACACACACACACACACACACACAATATTTAGAAGCTGAGGTAAAGTTCATAACATCAATTCATCTTTTAGAATACAAATTCAATTATATTTAGTATGTTCAAGAGTTTCAAAACCATTGTCTCTATCTGGTTTCAAGACTAGTTCACCACTCCAAAAGTAATACTGTACTGATCAAACAGTCCTTTTCCGTCATTTTAAGTACCTATGAATCTACTTTCTGTACTTGCTGAATTTTGATTTAAATCTATAAAGCTCCAGACTAGACTAGTTTCTGTTGTTATAGCAAAATACATAAAGCTGAGGCCCATATAAAGAGGCTTAACTTAGCTCTCATTTTAAAGTCTGAACACCCATCAAGGTAGTACTGTGTGTGTATGGGAACCTTAGTTAGTGTGGCAAGATGGTAGATATCAATATGGCAGGAGCCTGTGTAAGAGGAGTCTGCATGCAGAGACTGGAAGCCAGAATGTATCCAGGGGGTCAGGCTTGCTGTCTCAAGACAATCTGGTCATGTGAGAACTGACTCCCTCTGACCAATATTAAACTCTCCCAAGGGTAACAATGTTACTTGGTTCTAATCACCTCCCACTTGTCCATATTTTCAGTGGGAGGATAGGAGACAGGGGCGAGGTCTGTTGAGTACATGAACACCACCCCACCGGGTGCTTCCTCCCCTTACACTGATCTCTATAGACAGAAAGAGGGCTTTTCGACTTTGTGGCCTAGCTAAGGTAAACAGAAACTGTGATTGAGTTTTACTACAGACATAAATTTCATCCACCGAAAACACAATGGTCAGGGCAGCTGTCTGATTGCCAGAAGGGTCCTGTGATAGATAATCCAGTGAGGAACCCAGTGGGGCTGAAGCTGGAGACGCTGTGAGAAGTTTACCTGTGCATATTGTTTTGTGTGAGTGTGCACAGGCTTGAGGCAGATACATGTGTGTGTGAGGGATTCATGCAAGGCATGTGTGTGTGTGTGTGTGTGCATACAGAGGCCGGAAGTGAGCCTCAGTGTTTTTTCTTAGGCAGCATCCATCTAGTTTTTGGAGACAGTGTTTCTTATTGGTTTAATGTTTATTAATTTGTTTAGGATGGCTTACCAGTGATCCCTAGGGAATCTACCTGTCCCTATTTCTATAACACTGTGATTGTGTGAGTCACCTCTCTTTGTACATGAATGCTAAGGATAAAAATTAGGTTCTCTTGTTTGCATTGTATAAGCATTTTCTGACTAAGCCGTTTCTCCAGCACCTATGTCCTGACTAGTTTTATGTCAACGTACCACAAACTAAAGACATCTGACAGGAGAGAGCCTCAATTGAGAAAATGCCTCCATAAGATCCAGCTGTAGGTCAGTCATTTTCTTAGTGACTTATATGGAAGAGCCCAGATCATTGTGGGCTACTGATCCTGGTTTCTATAAGAAAGCAGGCTGAGAAAGCCATAAGGAGCAAGCCAGTAAGCAGTGCATCAGCTCCATCCTCCAGATTCCTGCCATATTTGAGTTCCTATCCTGATTTTCTTTGGTGATGGACAGGGGTGTAGAAGTATAAGCCAAATATAAACCCTTTTCTCCACAAGTTGCTTTGGTCATGGTGTTTCATCACAGGAACAGTAATCCAAACTGAGACAACCTATATTTATTAATAGTGCCCAGGTGTCACTCTTACAACTAACATGCTAATCATTGCTAACACATTTCATACCTGAGTGAATGTCTATGGAGCCTGCCAAGTGACTAATGAGCTGGTTCTTTCTACCCTTTGAGTATTGGTTGGGCCAAGAGTAGACACTAGATACGCCAACTGGAGTATCTCTTCGGGGCCGAGGATGTGGTTGAAGAGTTGTATGTATGGTAGCCTTCAGTCTTAGCAAAATACCTGAGAGAAATAAACTCAACTAAAAAAGGGGGAAAAGGTTTATTTTCACACATGGTTTTAGAGCATTTGGTTCATGGTCTGTTGGCTCCATTGTGATGGCCCCAAGGTGAGGTGGGGACATCATGCAATGGGGGCAATAGCAGACAGGAAGTAGATAAAGAGAAAGCAAAGGACCTGAGTAAAGATGTATCCTTCCAAACCATTCCCAGTGACTTGCTTCCTACAACTGGCCTCACCTCCTGATGCTCCACTGAACTGTGAATCTACCATTGTACTACTTTGTTGGTGGAGTGAGAAACCTCTTGATGTAATTAGCTCTTAAGGCTTCTGACTACTACTGCATTGTAGACTAAGTCTTTAATACTTGAACTGCAGAAGGATACCTCATATGTGCTCATGTACATTTGTCCAAAAAGCCATAAAATCCTTAGATCTTCTTGGCTTAAAATGGCATGGCTGACCTTCAGATAGAGAACAAGAAGAAACAGGCACAGACAGTGGGAGAAATGTGTTTTCTTCCCCATCCACACTCTTAAACTGGCGATACACACCTGATCTCTTGAGATCCTGGGTTCCTCAACCCCTGGCATTAGGACCTGGTCTGAATCCACAGAACCCATGTAACACTCTGTGTATGGCTGCCTGTGAGGTTATAACCCCAGAACTGTAACAAGATGGGGACAGACACAACACGATCAATAGGATCACTAGGCCTTACTGGCCATTAGCTTGGTTCTAGGATCAGTGAGAAACCCTGTTTCTAGCTTCTGCACATAAAAACAGGTGTCCAGGCATGTGTATACACACACACACACACACACACACACACACACACACACACACACAGAGGGGTTTGGGGGGGAGATAGACACAGAGAAAATTACCAAATGATTTGTGCCACATGTTCACCTGTGAACCAAATACTGGGCCCCAGTGGTTCAAAGTCTACCAACTCTTACAATTCACAGTGGACTCAGCCCCAGCCAGATCATAAGGACTAGGAACAGGCAGACTGACAGCCCCAAAGGAACAGCAGGATGCTGTTAAGAGAAAATGGATACTGGGCAGGCAGTAAGGGACCATCTGTCAATCCCCAGTCTCTAAAGAAACCGTTAAGTTAGTCTGGGCAGGTTTTTGGGTTTTGTCACTAAACAGTGCCTGACTAAACATCTAGAAAAATGTGTTCAAGTGTCGTGGGAAAAATAAAGATGAGCAAGACAGATTTCATCTGTCAAGTACCTTTCCATTTTTCAAGGAAGATAAAGCCGATGTGTACAAACAGAACATCACAAGCAAAAGCTTGTTCCAAAGGTACAGGGAGCATCAAGACTGCAAAGACAGCTTCATGGTTGAGGTGGAGATGAGGCATAAGTGGGGGCTGTTTGGCTTGGGGCTTAAATAATAATTAGAATATTTTCAATGACAACCTTAGGTTTCAGATCAGCACATTCACAAGCACATAGGAGGAAGAATTTCAGCTCTGGGATGGTGTGAGTAAACATCCAGTCACTGAAGAGGACAGGAAATGTGATCCAGTGACCAGAATGCTCATCGGCATGCATTGATCTAGGCGCCCCTGCTTAGCACTGTGTAAACTGAGCATGGTGGCATGTGCCTGTCACCTCAGCTCTCAAGAGGTCGAGGTAAGAGGGTCAGAAGTTCATAATCATCTTCTGCTGGTATCACGTGGAAGGCCAGACTAGAATGTGAGACCCTGCTCCTCCAAAAAGGTGAAAGATTGGATAGAGCTTATCAAACAACCTCCAAATATCTCTGATGAAAATTTTAATTAGCTTTAAAGATACTGGGTTTGCTTATGACACTTTTATGCATTTTGTCATGTACCTTGCTGATATTGACCTCCCCTCTCAGCCTCCCCACCTCCCATTGTCCGGGCCTCCTCAGCAATACCTGATGCAACTGATTTTTGCTCCTTTGATGAAACACCTAACAGAAGCAGCATAAGGAAGAAGGGTTTGCATGTTTTGTCTTATAGTTTGAGGGTACAGTTCATTATAGCAGGAACATCATGGTGGGAAGAGCATGAGGCAGCTGGTCACAACATATATTGTTAAGAAGCAGAGAAAACTTGGGATGTATTGTATGATAGAAGGAGGAGGAGGGGGAGGATAATGATGGTGCTCATCTCTCTTTCCTTTCTATTCAGGTGAAGACCCCAAGCCATGAGATGCTGCTGCCCACATTAAGTGTGGGTCTCCCTTTCTCATTAACCCTTCCTGTAAATGCCCCCATAGGCCCACTACAGGTGTGCTTCAATCGTAACTATAATTACTGTCAAAATATTTGGCTTTTATGTCATATGTGAGTATACAAATTCACGCATGCACAAGTATACATGCACATGCATGCAGGTGCATGCACATGCATCTAGATTCCACATATGGGAAAAATGTATCTTTCTGGTTCTTTCTTCTGTCTTTTTTCTTAACATGTTGGTCTCCATCTTCACCCAACTCCTGCAGAATGACATGGTCTTATTCCTTACATCTAAATAAATCTCCACTGCATGTATTCACATTTTCTTTACCTGTGTGTGCACTGATAGACTTCTAGGCAGGATCTAGATCTTGGCTTTTCTGAAGAATGCTACAACAAATGTGGATGCTCAGCTATTTATTTGCTGTGTTGAATTATTTTTCCATTAGGAATACACCCACACATGAAGTAGGTGGATACTGAACACCTTTTGAATATGAGGGATGGAGAGAAATAAAGGGAGAGGTATAATACATGTGGAGAGAGAAAGACAGACAGAGAGAGAGAGAGAGAGAGAGAGAGAGAGAGAGAGAGAGAGAGAGTAGTGAAATGGAAAAGACAAAAGCAAAGCTAGAAAGGAAGAAAATCTCTTGCTAGACAAGGTCTTATAAAAAGAATGTGGTTGTTAAAACTGGAACCCTAGGTTGGAATTGAGTTAGAAATTTTTTGGTTTTATTGTGTTGTGGTAAAGGTAAACAATGAAAGCCCAAAGACACTTCAAAGTAAGTGCACTTTAAAGCTGGATGTGTGAAGAGATCTTGGCATTATATGAAAGACTTGGAGATACCAAAGCTTCTCCTCAGAGATCTAACAGGGGATCCAACAAGAGATCCAATACTTGGATCCAACACGGGTATTCTTCATAGGATCCAATATGGTAATCCTTGACAGATACCTTTTATGGGAATCCTCCACAGGGCACTAACACAGGAAATCCTCAATGGAGATTCTACACAGGGCTCATCTATGAGAATTAAAGCTCAGAATCCAACATTATGAATGGCGTGGTGAGGGTCTGTCTTTGGGTCTGACAGCCCTGTGGTTATCATGTTTTTGTTCAATCGCGACAGCTACTGAAGATTATCTAGTACTGTATCGTGTAAACTAAAACATGGGATGCTGGGATCTCCTGAGCAAAGGATTAGAAATGGAAAATTGAAAAGTTTGGAAAGTAGGAAGATATGGTTTGTTTGAGATGAGACAACTGCAGAGTGGAACACAGACAGATGATCAAAGAAAAGCCCTGCATGGTTCTGAGGGGCTTCCTAAGCCCCATCCCAGGCCAGACAAGGAAAGAAAGGTTTTCAGCACATAAGTAGCACCATCCACATCCACACATGAATTTTTCTGAGACCGAATATTTGCTGTGGAGTGCAAAATAGAAATGTGGATAAAGAGCCATGTAAAGAAAATGTTTCCCAGACTTACTACCATATTTTTTTAAGACAGGGTCTCTTATTGAAGATGGAACTTGGCAGTAGGACCAGACAGACTTACCAGTAAGCTCCTGGGTCCATCTCTCCCCACCTTCCCTGCTCTAGGGTGATGGGAACATGCTGCCATGCTCAGCATGGGTACTGGGAATCAAAATCTGGATCTTTGTGCTCATATATGAAATGCTTTACTGACTCAGTCATCTAACCAGAGGTCCTTCTATTGTATAAAAAAGTTTGAGCCCCAGTGCGCATGTTAAAAATAGGGCAAAGTAGGGCCTCACTCACATCATTTTAGCTTCTGTTCATCCTGGGTTAGCCCCTCCTTGCCTATGGGTGCTCCTTGCCACCATAAATCAGGATCCCTTTAACTCTGAGAACTCAGCAAATCCTTATAGGCAATGTCTGTAGATTGCAGAAGGATATCATAAGACATAAGCATTGTGGGGTCAGACCAACAGTACTTCCTGCACCCCTCTGTGTATCTGAGAATCGAAAGATACATTGTATAGAACAGAACCTGTAAAAATGGACAGCAATAATTAAAGCTGTTTTTCCTTCTTCTTCTAGGTGTGGGCATCTGACCTTTGCAGATGAGCATTTCAGTCTATTGTCACTGCAAGTTAATATGCAACAAGCAGACATGTTCACAATGTAGTGTCAACTTAAGATGGCCCAGGTAGTGAAGCCTTAATCAAATTGTTTTCTCATTTGCTTGAGGGCTTCAGATGAATGTTCATAGACTAGAGGGGGAAATTGGAATTTTAGGTAATAGAAATGTTTGAGTAACTTCAGGTAAGTTCACTCTTCTTGCTCAAGGAAATTCTTCATCTTCAGTTTCTATATTATCTGCATCTTTGTTATGAAGCAACTTCTGATGTGTTTCATTATGGAAGCTGTGCTGGCCACCGTTCTCCAGAGGAACAAAACCAATAAAATGGACACAGACTACAAAACAAAATTATTAGGTGGGCTTGCACATATGGACTTAGCAGTCCAACAACGGCTGTCTGCTCCTGGAGAAGGTGAGAAATGGTTGGGTGCTTGTTTACTGAGGGTGGGCACCCCAGCAGTCCTGTCTGTTGCTGGCTGCCTCCAGGATTTTTTGAGAGACTTTGATCTCTAGGCCATGTAGGCAAGTTGAAGAGCTGGCTTTCAATATACAAAGGATGGCGGCGGCGGCAGCAGCAGCAGCAGCAGCAGCGCAGATCCACTCACCAGCAAGAGGGAAAATACAGCTGGCTGCTTTCCCCTCAGAACTCTTTGTATCTGAGCTACCACCAGGAGGTGCTGCCCAACCAGGGAAATTGTTAGTTCATCCTGCCCATCCTAGGAGGTGATTTGACTATCTTTTAAGGAGAATGTTAGCTCATTGAAGATCCAAGCCCTGTGTTTATGGTTTATTATGAAGATGCTGTTGCTTGTCTGATATCATCCACAGGGCAGAGCCTGGGCATAGGAATCTGACTTTTTATGAAGCCTGGTCTGTGTGTTTAGCTGAGACTCTTCAGACTGCTAGTGACAGGGACATCATTCAAAATAAGGAAACATGAATTTAGAAGAAGATAAGTGGTATCATAAAAGAATGCTACAGCCTAGCCAGATCAAATGGGAGGGGCTGGGAAAGCATGAATTGAAACCTGTCCCCTTTCTTCGGAGCACTGGTCTGCTTGTTTCCGCCTGCTGTCTCACCAGTGCTCACGGTATGGAGCCAGTACTCAGGGTTCTCTTTCTCAAAGCCAAGTCCAAAATTCCTACAATGTGATACGTTGGCTTAGTTTAGTTCAGCTTCCTATCCCTGGGCAAATGAGCATCTTCCGAAGCATAGGAGGGTACTACAATCCACTGTGGACCAGCTCCTTACTCTTGGATTCATCAACACTGTGGCAGAGATGCAGGATCATTTGAGGAAATGGTCCCTCAAAAGCAAATCAGTCGGAAATTGTAGGTAAAAACAATTTCCAGGCTGGCTGGATGAAACCAGGTGAGACGACACCTCCATCTGAGCAGGGAACAAAAGATTCGTCTCACTTTTAAAGACTTGAAAATGTATATGCATGTGGGTTGTACATGTGGATATAGATGCTCCTGGAGGCCAGAAGAGGTTGTCAGATCCCCTGAAGCTGAAGTTACAGATAGCTGTAAGCCTCCTGGTGTAGGAGCTGGGAACTGAACTTGGGTCCTCTGCAAGAACAGTAAGTGCTCTTAACTATGGTGCCATCTCTCCAATACCTGCTGTTTTCACCCTTTTGTTTTTATCTTTGTTTGTTTCCTCCTCATGGATTTCATTCATTCAAACATCACTCTTTGAAGAGTGTCTGCCATTTTCTGGGCTTACGCTGAGAAATGTCTCTTTCCTACAGTCGCCATGCTTCTACGTCCTGCCTCTTACCCTCTGCTATCAGTGCCCCATTGGAGAGATGCTCAGCCCATGCAGCATGTGCCAATGCTCCTGGACCACTCATGGTCCGAAGAGCTCCTGTTGAGGGACAAACAGCTCTTGAAATACCAGGAAATGGGTGAACTATGGGGAAGATAATCCTAGTCCTATAGCACAGACACACACACACACACACACACACACACACACACACACACATACACACACACACGCACACACGCACACACACGGTGATTCTGTTGACATCTGCACTGTGAAACTAAAGAAGGACAGAATTAAGGCTGTGAGGTCCTAGCAAGGCCACCTTACACCTTAGAAGTGAATGCTTGCAGAATGTCTGCAAACATTTCAGAAGGTCCAGATCCATGTGTCCAATGCAGCACCAATCAGAACAGTTTTGGCTGCTCATAATCTTTCATATTTTTTATTTTTAATCTTATTATTTTACTCTTATAACAGCTATTAGTTACTAAATCTTTGCTCAGTATGTGTATCTGAGCTTTTCATATGTTACCATAGGCAGCAGTTTTTCATTAAAATTGACTTTGCCTTGCGAAGAATACCTGGCAATGTTTAGAAACAAAATTTTTGTTGGCGCCCTGGAAAAATTTGCAGCTGGTATCTATGGGATAATGGCCACAGGTTCTGACAAAAATCCTCCAGAGCTCAGGGCAGTTAGAAAGACAAAGAACAACCCAGGTCCAAGCTTCATTATGGCTAATGATGGAAAATGCCAATTTAATCATTTCTATAGCTTTATCATCACCACTATCACCATTATCACCACCATTACCATAATTATCATTATCATCATTGTTCTAGTTTGACCTCTGTTGCTGTGATGAAATATTTACCAAAAGGGGACCAAGGGGATTATTTGGCTTCCAGTTCCAGGTGGCAATCAATCACTGGGGAAAGCCAGGGCAGAAACTGAATCATAAATCATGGAACTTTGTTCTCTAGCTTAGGCTTGGGGATTTCTACTATACCCTCCAGGCCTACCTACTCCAATACAGTCCTAGGTCCTCACATGAAAATTATAGTTAAAGTAATCTCTCACAGACATGGCCTTGAACCAATCTGATGGAGGGCAATTCTTCAGCTGAAATTTTCTCTCCTCAGGTGACTTTCAAGGTTTTCTTAAGTTATAAATAAAAACTAACCAGCATAATCATCATTGCTGCCACCACCACCTCCACCACCACCAGCATCACCATCTCTACCACCATCACCTCCACCAGCACTACCACTACCTCCTCTATCACCACCACCACCACCATCACCACTAACAACCATCACCTCCACCACCTCTGTCACTACCTCCACCACCTCTATCACCACCTCCACCATCTCCACCACCATCACCACCACCACCAACATCATCACCACAACCAGCATCACCACCTCTACCATCACTACCATCACCACCTCCAACAGCACTACCACTACCTCCTCCATCACTACCACCACCACCATCACCACCAACAACCACCACCTCCACCACCTCCACCTCCATCACCACCACCATCACCACCTTCACCATCATCACCACCACTTCTACCACCACTACTACCACCTCCACCATCACCAACACTACTACCACCTCCACCATTATCACCACCACCTCCACTTCCACCCCACCACTACCATCTTGATTTTACAGGAGAGGAAACTGAGACATATGTAATTTGTTTGAGTTGCTATCCAGGGCATTTTGCTCTTTGGGGTCTAAATGCTGTACTCTCCTCCTTATTCTATAACTTTTTGCAGGGCTTGGCTTCGGTACCTGGAACTTCAGGGTGGTAACTCTGAGTTCACTATGCAGCACTTGGAAATTTCCAGTTTGCTTCAGCATCATAGATTTACCTGGTTTCATCAGAGAAACTGAAGATGTTACTTCGGCCAGAACTGGGCATATCTTTAAATTGAATCCAATTCTCCCTATTGAAACATAATAACTTGAGAAGTAATCTGGTCTCTTCATTACCAGTGCTATATCCTGTTGTCAAAAACCTCCTTTGAGTTGGTAGTTAAAGGCCCAGCCACACATTCTTAACGTTATTGTTGCTGGCTAAAATGCTTAGCAACAACACAAACATCACTCAGAATCAAATTATCAGATGTACCGACAAGATGCTTCTCGATTTAATAGTGTGGTAAATGATGGCTGGGAGATGTTCTTTGAAGCTGTGGAGGCAAATGTGAAAACTAATTCAATTCTCAAATGAATAAAAGTGAAAAACTGTGCTTATAAACCTGATATTACCAGAGACAAGGCCAGTACCTCCTGCTGCCTGGCGTCTGGAGGAAAGACGCGAGGAAACTTATTTCATTTCTGATTAGCAAGACCTGGGCTTGGTGACCACACACGGTTGACCTTCCGTACTGTGTTGAGGACCTCAGTAGGACTGGGGGCTCATTTACAACCTGGCAGGCATGCTTACTTAACCACTAGTCATTGCTGGAGGAAGAGTGAGGCTCCTGAAAAAGCATCCAGAGCCGTGGGGAAATCAGATCTCTCTATATTAGATGTGGGAAGTGAGTAATGGATCTTCCTGGGAGGAGTGGAGATGCTGTATGACCCAAGTCAATAACATCCTGGCAAATGGGCAAAGCCCTGGGCCCTCCATAAAGGTTTTCCAACCACAAAAACAGTAGATTTGAAAGGCACTTATCATATAACTCTCTCTATATATATAGCTATAGAGTTATATACACACATATATGTATATATGTAAAATGAACCAAAGTAAATTATGTGTGCATAAATAAGTAACACATTTGTATATGTTTACATTCATAAGCCTAATACATTCACCACTTGGCTGATGTGTATTACAAGACCAGAGTGCCTCTAACTGGTCAACTTTGACATTAGTCTGGGCACCTTTCAGGTTCATTAATTTGCTGGAATGACTTTGGAACTCAGGTAAAAGTTACAGAAGAGCAGATCCCTTCCTGGATGCTTCAAATGGCCATAGACTGTGGGAGCCCATGCAATGTCAACAGTCCCTAAGTAATGATCATACTTTTGTTTATGAAACACAAGATGAAAAGTGTGCCTTTTTTAGTACATGAGTGATGGTGTTTTTGAAAATGGTTTTGACCTGCTGTTAGTTGGGTCCATGTTTCAAGAGGGGCAATAGACTGTAATTGCTATTTTATTGTAAAGAAAAGAAATGAACAAAGGATGTTACTGCGCTGTAGTCTGGATGCCCTCCCTATGCCACCCTGGTGCAGGTCTCTGTGACACTGAAACCAGTGTATCCCACTCCCTGGACATCAATATGTTCAGCAACCAGGACCTCTGAAGCTTTTTGTTTTGGTTAAGTTTTACCAACAGGTGTGATCAGCTGGATCATTGGTCACATGACTAAGCCTAGTCTCTAGCATCTCTCCTGTCCCAGGCAGAGGTCATGCATGGATTCTTCTAATCATGGATTTGCTAGCTCTCCTTGGAAATTCTCCAAGGGTCAATCATGAGTCTCCTCATTAGCATAAACTAAGGCAACTCATCATCTGTCATTCTGGAAATACCAAACATTTTAAAAATGTTTTTAATTGCACCTCTTTTTTGATTTATGAGCCCCATGTCTACTGAGTCTGAATTACTTCCTGTCCCTCTACATCTGAGGAGAAGAGGTGTAAACTGAAGTTCCCTGAGGAAAGAGAGTCGAAATGTTGAAGACCACAGGTCAGAATAGTATTAGTTTATCTTTACATCTCTGAATAGCTATTTACCACCCACCTCTGTGTCTGACCTTACAACCTTTCATTATCAGATAAAAATGCTTAGAACATCTTTACAGACCACTAAATTCCACCCACTCAAAAGCCAAGGATGCCCTTAGCTAGCATCTGAGACCTATAGAATCTGCCCTCCACACACACTTTGTACCTGCCTGCTGATGTCCCCACCTGTATCCATGTTTCTGGTTCATTGTCACGCATTTGCCTTCTCTTATTCTTATTGGAGCAAAAGTTGTGTTTTCTCTCAACAGAAGTGATGGGAAGCATAGATAGATTACTTAGTGTTCAGTGACCATGCATCCTCCAAAACAGATCCAGCCAGGATGCCCCACAAAACAAGTTTTGTTATTTTCAAACTATATACAGCCATGCTTTGTTTTCTGCAGGGACATTATCTGCCATTTGAAAGGTAGCTGTCAGCCCTAGTACCACTTGATATCCACATCTCCTCCTACGGATTCACCATGCACACTTGATGGATTGATCTTTCTCTCTCCTCATTAGATAAGCAACACAGTGACATCGAGATGGCATTCTACTTGTGTTTCTGCATTGGTCAACAGCTTCCAAACCTAGGCGACTTTTCCTCCAGACCACAAGCGATACTGGTAGTGTTTGAGGTGACACATCTGTGACAACTTGGTAAGGAGATGTTAGTGGCATCTAGGAGGCACGAGAAGAGGCCATGAATGATAAATAGTCAATGGGACCCAAGGCAGCCCACCACACACAGGGCATTTCACAACACGCAAGACAACCCATTATATACACGGCAGCCCATAACACACAAGGAAGTTTCTCACAACAAAAGATCTTCTGTTCCAAAATATCAGTAAAGTTGCATAAGAGAAGCCCGTTTTACATGCAAAAAGGAGAAAACAATACGGCAGTAAGTTTGGTCTCCTTTTTTTTTAAAATCAGTTTTCTGGGTCCTGCCATAGAGGATTAGGACAATTGTCAAGGTCCCTTAATAAGTGTTAATAGTCAAAGTCTTTGTGTTTGCAGAGGTTGGAACACACCTGCAGGCCATCTTCTTCCTCGGGCTTCATCTTCCCTTAGGCATAACAAGGCTTCTTCCTTCCCTCCCCTTGATTGTTGAGCATACACTGAAAATAATAAGCTGGACAGCCATGCTGAGGACAAGAGTCGGGAGGCTGTCACTTTCTGACCACGAGAGCCTGGCTTTGAGCTCCTGGCCTCATGGACTCCATACCTGCTCTATGTACTTTGGTGTGGTTTATTCCCCACTATCTTGCTTAACCTGAGCATGAGGCATACACCAAGAGAGATGAGCAGTGTTTGCTTCCTTCGGGGTTCCTTCTTGTTTCTTATTTTCCAGTCTCTGGGGAAAGTCCTTTCCTAGAGCTTCGCAAAGCTCTCCTCCAAACAAACTTTGCTCCCTTGGGTTCTAAGCCATCGGGGCCCAAGGAAGCCAGGAAGTTCTGAAAGTAAAACTTCTTTGGATCCTATCTCTGTGTTGACTAAGAGACAGCTCCCCGAGGAGATGAGTCTTTAGTTAACAGAAACAGATGGTAAGAGGGAATTTTTGGATCGGAGCAGAAAAATTTCTCTTCTTTCCATAGTAGAGAAAAAACAGTTTTGTTTGTTGTTCGAGAGATAAGATATGTAAGTAGTCACTGATGACTTGATTTCTCTCTTTAAATGCAAAGAAAATAATAATTTCTAAATTGCTTCATTGATCAAAGAATAACTGCTGGCTACAAACATTTATTCATACTACAAAAGGTACATGTTCCTTTCTCTTAACAACAATATTATCTTGTTACAGTTAATAGTTATTGAACCGCCTGTGCTCAGGCACTGTGTAAGAATGCTGTAAATACATCATCTAATTTTGTCTTCACTTTACCCAGCTGTTAGGTACAGCTAGTGCCTTGACTTTATATGTAAACCCAAGGGTCAGACAGGGGAAGAGGCTTGCCCAAGGTCATGCAGCTGACAGTGTCAGAGTAAAAATTTGGAGCTAAAAATTGGCTGGCTAAATAATTCTCATTGTTGCCAAACACATTCTTAAAGGGTTTAGTCTCCATTGGAGATTCTCTTGAGGAGGGATTGGACTATGAGAATGTTAATGGTGAAAGGGCTTATTGGGAGGTGGGGGCCTAGCTAAAGGAAGTGCATCACTAAGGATGTGGAACGTGTGTGTGTGTGTGTGTGTGTGTGTGTGTGTGTGTGCGTGTGCATGTGTGTGTGCATGTGTGTGTGTATGTGTGTGTGTGTGTGTGGTATGCATACACACATGAGCATGTGCACATGGAGAGTAGAGGTTAATATTGGGTGCTTTCCTCAATCTCTCTCTACCATATTTCCTGAGACATATGGAGCCCACTAATTTTCTAGGCTGGCTGAGCAGTGAGTCTCAGGATCCTCCTGTGGCTTCCTCCCCAGCACTAGTATGGAGTGTATCTCTATGTCTGGAATTTTATGTGGGTGTTGGGGATCCAAACTCAGGTACTAAGGCACATGTAGCAAACCCTTCCCCAGCCACCTGAGCCATCTCTACCCCATCTCTCCCTGTACTTCTCCTTACCCTACCACCTTCTCCAGTCACTTCTCCCATCATGCTGGAAGCCTTCTGTCCCATCCCTCCGGCTGGGACTTTCTCCCTCACTCTAGACCAGAATTAACAGAGCCAAATGACCACCATGAACTGAACCCTTTGAATCATGAGTTGAAGTAAGCCTCATCTCTGTAGGTTGCTCTCTTCAAGCATTGTGACATGGTAACAGACTCCTGACCAGCACCCTGGATTGTTCTAGCTCCTCTTCCATGTTGGTGTGCCCACACACTGTCTTGAATTTGACCCAAACCAATTTCTACAGTTTTTTTTTGCCATGTCTGTCATTGATTTTATTATCAAATTAACATTGGATTTATACCATGAATTGACAACTCTTGCCCCCGCGTTGGTGTTCTAGAAGAATTTCTGAAGAATAAACATTACTCTGTTGAAATTTTGTCTAGTTAATAATATGACTATGATGTTTTCTTTGTGGGAAAACTTTAAGGTAGCATTTCATTTTCTTTAACATGGTGTAGCTGGAAATTTCTTGGTCCTGCCTAGTTCTGCAGTTGGACGAAATCTCTCCCACCCACAGTCCCACAGCCATTTATAAAACAATTACTCTGAGACTTATATTAATTATAAACTGTTAAGTCTATGGCTCTGGTTTCTTGCTAGCTAGCTCTTACATCTTAACTCAACTCATTGCTATTAATCTATGTTTTGCCACATGGCTCGTGGCTTACCTGTGTGCCATGACATCTTGCTCCTCCAGCAGCTGCTTACAGCATCTGCTTTGACCCTGACTTTCTCCTCCCTCTGCTACTCTTGGATTTCCAGTCTGACTGTCTCCTGTCTTGCTATAGGCCAGAACATCTTTTTTATTAATGAGTGCCCGCACTATATATTCACAGCATACAGACATATCTGACAGCACCACAGCACCATTTTGATTTGAGTGAACTTCCACACTGCATCTTTCAGAGAACTTTGAGTCTCTCACGTTCTTGATGGACAGACATCAAGAGTGTAGAGCATCCTTCCTGATATCCTCTCAGCATCCATCCAGAGAACTGCAGATACTGGTGTTTCCTTTCTTCCTCCTCAGTCTGGATAGATGGCCATGAATTGCATTGACTGAAGACAACCTGCCTTCTCTGTGACTGCTTTTGTTTCCTGTTTGATTTGCTCCTAGTCTGGTGTCTGATGTCTGAGGTAACCATTTGTATGCTTCCTTTGAGTTTCATTTGCTTTTTGTTTTTCAGCGCAGGGGTTTGAACTGAGAGGCTGCACAAGTAAGCAAGTGGACCACCACTGAGCTATAGTCCAAGTCCTCTTTTTAACTTTTTATTTTGACACAGAATCTCCTGAGTGTGTAGTTCTCTTGCCTCAGCTGCCAAGTGACTTAGATTGTAGGCTTACACCAGGGCTTGTTCACCATCTTCCATTTTCCTATGGTGGACAGTGAGGTCACTGGGTTGAGATTCAGATTTCAGTGTAAACACATTACAAAAAATTCTCCCTATATGCTGCTTTCACAGCATTCATATCTACAGATACACTGCATTTTCATTTTTACTTAGTAAAATGTAGCCTCTAGTTTCCTTTTGACTTTTGTTCTGACTCACCATCCATATAGAAATGGGCTTTTATCCTACATACCTGGGATTCCCACAGACCCCTAAATAGTTTGGGTTAGTTGTTATTAATTTCTAATTCTTTCTGTGATAGTCCAAAAACAATTTTCAGGAGCTGAATCCTCTTAACTATACTGGTATTTGTATTTGTCCTAGAATATAGTCTATGCTGGTAAACATAGAAAAGCCACTGAGGAGAATGTATACCTTGTCACTGTTCAGTGGAGTGTCTTACAACTTGGCTCAGTGGAGCTAGCTTACAGCATTGACATGGTATTAAGCCCTCTGTTTCTATGCTGGCTTTGCATTGACATAGTCTACCAGCTACCACAGAGACATTTTGCATCTCTGATTATAACTGTGATAGTCTCACCTATCTATCTATCTATCTATCTATCTATCTATCTATCTATCTGTCTGTCTGTCTGTCTGTCTGTCTGTCTGTCTGTCTGTCTGTCTGTCTTTCTGTCTGTCCGTCCATTCATCCATCTATCTATCTATCTATCTATCTATCTATCTATCTATCTATCTCTATTTATCATCTATCTGTCTTTGCATTTCTACCCATTTTTGCCTCACTCCTTTCTGATCTGCATCCAGGCACATGCACATCCTCTTCAGCAGCTGACACCCTTTGTTGCTTTGAAACAATCATTTTTGTCTTTGCTCTGAAATCACTTCCTCAGCTGGGAACATAGTCACTGATGTGGGATGTCTTTTTGTACACTGCGAATCATCATTGGATAATAAATAACTGTTTGGGCCTATGGCGAGCCAGCTTACAGACAGGCAGGAAATAAAGGGGAAGAAGAGCGGAGTCAAAAAGAGATGCTGTGAGCTGCTGCCAAGAAAGCCAGATGAAAGGAACTCAGATGAGCCACAAGCCACATAGGAAGACATAAATTAATAGAAATGGGTTAAGATATGGGAGCTAGCTATCAATATACCTGAGCCATAGGCCAAACAGCATGTAATTAATATAAGCCTTTGTGTGATTATTTGGGGTTAAACAGCAGCTAGGACCTCAGGCCAGGCCACCAGCATGAGAGATTCATTTGGACTGAGGGGCTAGGCCAGAATAGACAGGCCACAAACCCTAGACTTCTGTAAATGTATCATTAGTGAAAAAATAATTTTATACTCATGCAGGCATAGCCTATTTGTGCATTTGTTTTTAACATGTATTTCTTAAGTTGGAGGTATGGATCAGTGATAGAACAATTGCCTAGCATACATGAGGGTTTAGGTTCCATTTCTGTCACTACAAAAACAAGGTAGGCAATATATAGTTAGGGCTAGCTTTTTGAAAATCTAAATTGACTTTGGTTTGCCAGTATGTTTACATCAATGTTCATGGGGGAAATTGGTCTGCAATTTCCTTTTTTTTTTGTTGAGTCTTTGTGTGGTTTGGGTATCATGCAGGTGTGGACTCATAAAATAAATTTAGTAATGTTCCTTCTGTTTCTATTTTGTGGAATAATTTGAGAAGTACTGGTATTAGTTCTTCTTTGAAGGTCTGGTAGAGTTCTGCATTAAAACCAGCTGGCCCTGAACTTTTTTTTGATATGTATATTTTAATATCTGCTTTTATTTCCTTAGGGGTTATAGGTCTATTTAAATTGTTTATCTGGTCTTGATTTAACTTTGATAGGTGATGAAGATCTTACAATTTTGTTGAGGTCAAATATTTGAAGTATGATCTTATGATACCATGAGAGGGATCTCACCCCTGATACTACCTGGAGGGCCAGTACCTAGAGACTTTGGAATTATGTTCTGGTACATTGTAAATATTTGTTTTTCCTACTGGTTTAACAAAATGCTGATTGGCCAGAAGGCAGACAGGAAGTGTGGGCAGGGCTACCTGACTAAAAAAAAAAACTCTAAGAAAAAGAAGAAACACCAGCAGAGACACTAGCAGATGCAGAGGAAAGAAGCCAGAATGCTGCTCTGAGAAAAAGTATTAAGCCACATAGCTAAACAGATGAATAGAAATGGGTTAAGATGAAAAAGCTCGCCAGCAATATACCTGAGCCATAGCCAATCAGCATGAAATTGATAAAAGCCTTTGTGTGATTATTTGGGGCGAAGTGGCAGCAGGGCTGCAAGTGGTTCTGCACCTTAGGGCTAGGCCAAAAAATACAGGCCAGAAACTTACTACTACAAGGACCAAATATGACTGGCAAAGAAAAAGTCAATGAAATGATTTCTAATGATGTTCTGCTATGCTCATAGATTTCTGTCTAGCCCAATTGTCATCAGAAAGGCTTCACCTAGCAGATGATGGAAAGATACAGACAGAGACTCACAGCTAAACTTAAGGTGGACCTAGGGGAATCTGATAGAAGTGGGGAGGAAGGATTATAGTAGCCACTAGAGGTCAAGGAAAACCTACTAACTTTGAATCAACTAACTTTGCCTCAAAGGGGCTCACAGAGGCTGGACTGCCAACCAGAAACCTTGCTTTGTACTGACCTAGGTCTTCTTCCCATATGTTACAGTTGGGTGGCTTGCTCGTCTTGTGGGACTCCTAACAGGGGGAACAAGGGCTGCCTCTGACTTTGTTATATGCTTTTGGGACCTTTTCCTCCTGCTGGATTGCCCTGTCTAGCCTCAATAGGAGAGGAGGTACCTTGTCTTACTGCAACTTGATATGTTATGGCTGTTTGGTACACATAAGAGGAATGCCATTTTCTGAAGAGAAAGAAGTGGACAGGGGTGGGGATGGGAATGTGGGGAGAGTTACTGGGAAGAGAAGAGGAGAAATTGTGATTAGACTAGAATTAATTAATTAAAAATAACTTAAGTAGGGCTGGAGAGATGGCTCAGTGGTTAAGCGCACTGGCTGCTAATCCAGAGGTCCTGAGTTTAATTGTAGTTACCCATATGGTGGCTCACAACCACCTATAGTGGGATCTGATGTCCTCTTCTGGCCTGCGGGCATACATGCAGACAGAATATTATATATATAATAAATAAATTTATAAATAAGTAAAAAATAAAGTAAAACTCTAAGTTGACATAATAATTTAATAATAAAAGCTCAAATTTTTATAAGCTTTATTGTAAAATTTACAAATTGATAAAAAATATCACACCTTTTGTTAGACACATTTCCACCATTAGAATGTGTGATTATTAACGGATTCATCTCTGTCAACTTTCTATTTGTTTTTAAATTAGGTCTGTTTGTTCTTTGTCTTTTCATCTGTGTCTTCCTCTTGTTGGATTGATCTATTTGTTGTGTAGTTTCAATTTTATACAAAGTAACAGATTTCCTGGATATCACCTACATACCATGAAGCCAGCTGTTTTGGTGGGGTTTTACTAAATTTGGAGTTGTTCACCCACCACTTCTGTCTGACTCCCCACACATCTGTCATGAAAAAGAGGCTCCGTTAAGTAGCCAGATCATCTTCCATCTTCCTCTTCTATCCAGGCCCAGTAGCCACTGTTCCTTTTCCTTCTCCTCTTCCTTCTCTCTCTCTCTCTCTCTCTCTCTCTCTCTCTCTCTCTCTCTCTCTCTCTCTCTCTCGTATGATGTGTGCATGAGTATATGTGTGTGCATGTTTGTATACACATGTGTAGATAGATGCCACAGGTTGGTAGTAGGTGTCTTTTTCAATCTCTCTTCATGTAGCATGCTTAGACAGGCCTTCTCATGTGTACCCAGAGCTTTCTGATTCAGCTAATCAGCCTGGTCCAGGACTCCCTGGTCTCAGCATCCTGAGTCCTGAGGTTTCAGTTAGACTGTCATGTTAGCCTGGTATCTAAGTGGGTACTGTGGACAAGAACTCTGCTCCTCACATCTGTACAGCACAGGTTTTCACCACCAGGCCATTGTCCAGTCTGAAAGCACTATATTCTCCTTTCTGTCCTTACGGACTTGAAAATGATCTCTCTCATTCCAGGGGCTGGCTTTTAGTTTTTTAATAGTGTTCATCAAAGCACAACAATGCTCAGATGTGAAGTTCAATTTAGTCATTTTCCTTATGCCACTTGAGCTTTGGTATTGTATCTACAAGGGTGTTGCCCATAAAACATTACAAATATATACTTAGCATTTTTCTATGACTTTAGTGTGTGAACTTGGCCATTGTGTGGGTGGCACATTTGAGATAGTTTTACTTCTGGTGGTCCGGTTTCATTCTTTTGCCTCTGAACATCTCACTCATAGATTCTTGAAAAGATTCTTCTTTCTCTATTGGATTATTTTGACACCTTTATTTAAATTAACCTGTATGTGCATGCAAAGGTTAATTTTTAGATTTTCAGTTTTGTTATATCATCCATCTATAATCTATGCATACATACATATGCAAATACGGGTCTGTCATCTATCTTTACATGTCCTAGCACACCATGGTCTTAATTACCATAACTTTTTTCTTTTCTTTTAAAAATTTCTTTCAAGGAAAAATTTTAATTTATTTTACATACTAATCACAGATCCCCCTCTCATCCCTTCTCCTGTTCCCCCCCTTCCAGACTTCCCCCTCAACTCACTCCCCTTTCCTTCCTTAAAAAGGGTAAGGCTTCCCACTGGGACACAGCAAAGCTTGGTACATTCAGTTGAGGCAGGACCAAGCCCCTTTTCCCTGCATCAAGGCTGTGCAAGGTGTCTAACCATAGGTAAAGGGCTCCATAAAGCCAGCTCATGCATCAGGGATAGATCCTGATTCCACTGCCCAGAGCCCCTCAAACAGATGAAGCTACAGAACTGTCTCCCTTATGCAGAGGGCTTAGTCTGGTCCCATGCAGTTTCCACAGCTGTTGGTCTAAAGTTTGTGAGTTCCCATGAGCTTGGTTCAGTTTCTCTGTAGATTTCTCCATCATGATCTTGACCCTCCATGCTCTTATAATCCCTCTTCCCTGTGTTCACTGGACTCCCAGAGCTTGGCCTGGTGTTTGGCTGTGGATCTCTGCATCAGTTTCAATCAGTTACAGGATGAAGGCTCTGTGATGACAGGGTTTTCACTCATCTGGTAACCAGGGTAGGCCAGCTCAGGTACCCTCTCCACTATTGCTAGTAGTCTAAGCTAGGGTCATGTTTGAATTATCATAGCTTTTAAGACAGTTTTAAAATCAGCAATTACAAATCCAGCTCTGTTCTCACCAAGCTTACTATGGTTGTTCTGAGTTATGTGAATTTTAAAATCAGCTCATAAATTTTATAAAAACATAACCTGGCTGAGATTTTGGTAAGAATGGAATTAAACCTTTAGACCTTCATGAATAATAGAGCAAAATTCCAGCAAAGAAGCTCAGGTGACTGTCGATATATTACAGCAGAATGGCCACCTTCTCTTCCTGCCTGTTTCTCCCCTTCTTGAGCGTTGTACTGACTCCACCTTTACACGGTATATGCCTGTTGGTGTAGTCTGCAATTGCTCCTCTATGAAGCTGTCTCATAAAAGAAATATGAAAGGGTAGGGTGGGGTGAAGCTCAGCTCAGGGTCCGCCCAGTGTGCGCCACCATGCTGTGTTGTAGTCTGAGCAGCAGGAAAAGGGCTTGGCAAATAAAGACACCAGTGATGTGTTCCCGCTGCCTTTGTAGCTGCTCTAGGCAGTGCTCTTTCTTCATCTACTGTAGTTTTGTTTCCACATCAAGCTCCTTAGAGTGTTTCCTGGAAGGCAGGTCTGAGAGTACTAAGATCTCCCAGTTTTCTCTGCTCTTGGGACATCTCCATTTTCAAAGGGCAGCTTCTGCTGGATGTATAATTCTTTTATTTGCTCACTTACATCTGGTTTTTAAAATTTTATACAGGAGTAGAATTCATGATAGAAAGTCTTTTTCTTTCAACTTTTAGAGTCATTATCCCATTGCCTTCTGGATCATGTGGTTTGGGTGAGAAGTAAATAGTTGATCTTATCAAGGATCCCCATGATGTGATGACTTGTTTCTTTACAGTACTCAGGATTGGCTGTCTCTCTGTCTGAGCCATTTGGACCCCATCGCCATTCTGAATGGTCACTATCTGCACCAGTTTGGGTGGATAGAAACATTGTTTATTTGAATATTCTTGGTGTCTCTTGTTGCACATGGAACTATCACTACATAAGTTTTTGCACTTTCAATGGAATCTCACTGGTCTTTATGTCTCTTTTCTTCTTTTATTCCCATTTTGTCCATGCGTCAGACCGAACAATCTCTGTATTTGGATGTTTCTCTGTCCCGCTTGCTGGTCCAGTAGCCAACTTATGAAATAACTCAGAGGCATAATATTATAGTAACTGCTGGGCCAGTAGTTCAGAAATATTACTATCTAGCTCTTACTCTTAAATTAACCCATAGTTTTTATCTATGTTTAACCACGTGGCTTGGTACCTTTTTACTCAGTCCAGCATTCTCATCTTGCTTCCTCTGTGTCTGCCTTTACACTTCCCAGAATTTTCCTAGATTGGTTGCCCTGCCTCTACTTCCTGTCTGGCCAATCAGTGTTTATTAAACCAATACCAGTAACAAATATTTACAGTGTACAAAAGCATTATCCCACAAATCTCTTCAAGCCTATACTCCAGGCCACATTCTTTCTTCCACCTGCTTTTCTTTATTAGTCACCATATAACATGACTTCTCTGTATGCTTTTAAGATTGTCTCTTTACACAGATGCCAAGCCATTTGCTTATGGTATGATTTGGGGTTGCCATTATATTATTTTTGTGTGTTTTTAATGAATGTGTAAATTTATTATTTTCCTCTATCTTGGAAACATTTCAGTTATTACTTAAGTATTTTTTCAGAGCCCTTCTTTTGGGACTCATGATAGAAATCAAACTGCTGGTCACTGATGATTCTGTCATTGTCCTTCCTCATGTTTGGTCCTAGACCATTTCTACTCATTTTAAAAATTTACTTGCTTTTTCTTGGGTGTCTAATATTCCACCAGCTCTGCCAGATGTGTTAGAGTTTTAATTTCTAAAATCTAACTTGGAAATTTTATATCTTCCATATCACTACTTTTTTAATATATAGAATACAGTTTTGATTATTATTCTAGTGTATTTGTCTGTGAATTCTAACATCTGTGCCATTTTGAGGCCAATATTAATTATTTTCTTTTTATGCTCAGTAAAAGTATATTATTCTACTTTCTGGTAATTTCGTTTTTATTTTAATTGCATGTGTGTATACATTTGTGTTGTGCATGTATATGTGCATATATATGAGTGTATATGTATGTGTATATATATATATATATGAGGGTATGATGTATATGTGGGGATAGGCATGAGAAGGCCTGAAAAAGGTGCTGGGTGTTCCCTTCTGTCATTGTCTACCTCGTTCTTTTGACACAAATTCTCTTTCTGAGCCTGGAGCTCATGGTTTTTGGCTAGGTTGGCAGCAATTATGACTTAGTGATCTCCTGTCTCTGCCCACATCAGTGCTGGAAATAGTTGTTCAGGGGACCACATTAGCTCGTATGCTTATGCTGTAACCCAAACAGTATTGTTGTTTACTTTTCTATTTATTATTTTAAAATGTTTTGATACAATATATTTTGATCATATCTTTCCCCTTCCTCAACCCCTCCCAGATCTTCCCCCATTCCTACAATTTCATGTTCTTTTTCTCTCTAAAAATTAACTCTGAAATCAAAGGAAGCAAACAAACAAAAGATAAGTAGACAAAACAATACTAAACCAAGCTAAACAAAAAAAAGCACACCCTGCAAGCAACTTCACTGGCATTAGAGCCTACTTCTTTGGGATTACAGTATATAATGAAGATCAGCTGAGGCATCCAGTGTCATGGACTGGATTTCTGGACTTTCTGTTCATAGCCAGCCATTGTTGGATTAGCTGGACCACAAGATGTAACTCATTCTAATAAATCCCCTTTGTATATAGACTATATAGAATATACAAATGAGAGAGATTTATTTGTTTTGTTACTCTAGAGAACCCTATTATGAAGACAATGCCCCAACTAGACATCTTAGAACATCAGGTAAAACCTCTCGTACCAGAAATTGGTTACATGCTATTGAGTCATTGACCAAAGGGGTCCCATAGACTTCACCACTAAATATCACAGGCTATTGTAAAGGCCCTTGAATACCTTTCACAACTTAATGGTAAGGCTGTATTTCTAAGGACAATACCTATCACATCAATGAACATCAGCTGTCATGCTGCACAGTAAGTGTTCTTAGCCACTGATCACTGATCTATCTCTCCAGTCTCTTCTGAAAATTGATGATTAAATATCAACCACTGTGTGCTGCATCTTTGTTGGTAATGGATGTGTTGGGTTCTATTCACATTCTGGAATTTTCTTCTAGGAGATAGTCATGTTTTGGGGAGCAGTTTGAACCTTTTGGGTTTGTATTGAAAGTTTGTTAGCTGGGGCCAGTGTAGCATTATATCTGGGGCCAATGTTGCTTACCACCAAGGCAAAATCCTTCTAAGCTTTCTGCTGAGTATTCTATAAACTGAGTTTCTTCTCTCACCTCAGACAATTTTTCACATGCATGAACAGGTCAGTACTTCACTCACAGAGCTGGTCCTCTGCAAGTGTTCCTGGTTCTCTATGAACATGTCTCTTTTTTAATGCTCTGCTCTGGTGACTCCTGGCTCTTCATAAACTCTCAGAAGGTTGAAGTGTTTAGGAGTGTCTTCATTTCCAGGACTCAATGGGTATTGTCTGTGTTCTTTCTTTGTAAGCCTATTCAGTAGCAGCAGAGACTCAGGCTCAGCCCTACGCTGTCAGTAACCACAACCCTAGGAGGTCTCCTCAGAGCTCTTCACTCAGCCCAAAAGGCTTCACAGAATCAAGGCAGAGAGGAATGGCAAGTGGAGCCGGCTTACAGCAGAGTGACTTCCTTAGAGGCAAGAAGAAAGACAGCTGAGAGAATAAGGCAGACTGTAAGAACAGTGGTCAAAGAAAGGACCGGACTTGCCAAGGTGTGAGCTTCTCAAGGAAAGCCACAGGTAAGAGTCTGGGGACCTCTTGCCCTTTCCAGGGAGGGGATGGGGAGAAGAGAGGCTGAACACTGGCCAGGAGGGGCCGGGAGGGGGAAGGGAGTTTGAACAGGGGGATACATGGATAAAAAAAAAAATGAGACTTTATTCTATTAAAAAAAAGAGTCTTAGTATTGAGCAGACACCATTTTGGTAGCTCTTAATTTGTTACAAAGAGTTGCTAAGGAATCTATGCAGTTCTTTTTCCTTTTGATAAATGAGATTACAAGGTGGGATTATAATCAGAAAAGGCAATAGCAGGAGTCACTAGCACCTTGTGATGTGTCCCTATACCTATATCTGAGAAAGAGAACAAAAAACATAGCTGTTAATCGTGTTAAAATTCTTGGTTCTCTGCTGGCAAGAGGCTTCAGCATACTCTGGGCAAGGTTCCTTTCCCCTCCAGGCTCCTGTGCTCTCTATTGTCTTTCCATCCTGCCTTACTAAAGCTGGAAGATTCTCACTAGGCTGCAATCTAGGGGCAGCCACAGAGAGTTCTCATTCATCTCTCATTCCTCGGGGGTCTCTGCAGCCCACTTTCCGCACAGCCCATTGCCTATGTCATGGCTGGCTCTGCTGTTGGCTCAGGCTGCTCAGATAGTAAAGACAGCTGCTGATTTTCCATCACTTCTGAAGAACTGGTAATGAGTATTCAAAACATAGTTTGGAACTAGACCTCAAGGCACGACTGTCTCAGAGATACACTTGGAGTGTGTGGGCTCCAAGTAAAGTGGTCACAAGCAGGGCTCAACTGGAAGCCCCAGATCTCACTCCTTCCTTTCATACAGCAGGAGTCACAGCCAATACTTTTGGCAATGGAGCCCTGAGTTGGTTGCTGTGGTTCCAGCAGGAAGGAAGCTGGTTGTCAAGAGCACGTGGACGAAGACACAAACCACAGCGGCCAAGGAGCCAACCTGGAAACTGCCTGCTTACACATCTGCTCTAAGCACCTGTGTTCAAGTGTCTGCTTATCTGAGGCAGGGGGAGGCCCTGGGAGCAGACCTGGGGATTGTGTAAGCCTTACCTCCTGGGTATTTCTGTGTTTTTGAGACACAGTCCTACTCTGTAGCTTAGGCTGGCCTTTCAGTTCTCAGCGGTCCTCTTGCCTTAGTCTTTGGAGTGCTGCTATGACAGATGTGAGCCACACCTGCTCTGAGATACCTGTAGCTGGAGGAACTGAATGTATGTTCATGTGCACACACACATACATACACATCCATGTACATATGTGTATGACATGAAGGCGAAGGATTGTGAAAGCAGAGGAAGGGACCTTACGAAGGAAGAGGGTGCTGTGGAATATATGCGCCATGAAGGCAGAACAACATAAGCCTCCCCCTTGTCCTGCTTCCTAGCACAGTGTTGCAGCCCCAGGCACCATGGGAAGTGATGCTTACTTCTTGCTTTTAGTGACCTGCCCTCACTGCCAGAGTTCTTCCTGCCAGTTGGTAGGTGTCCGTGGTGCCTGGATTTTCAGGTGCCATTCTTTAGAGTCCAGCAAATGAACAGGGCTTTCCTGAGCACATAATATCTTCTCTAACTGTCCTGTGCACCTTCATTATCAGTGACTTTTCTGGAGTAGGGGCTGCCTGAGGTCACATTAACATGCGTAGTGTCCTAAGTCTTTACTATGGAAGCTAGAGGTAATTTATTCTCATGCGGGGGTGGAGGCAACTGTTCAGACCTAATTCTACTCCACCGCACTGTGACTCTAGAGTAAATGAACTAAAATTCTACTCCTACCTGGTAACCCTTACATACACAGTACGATCTGGGAAGCCCTACATACTACCTTGCACTACCTGGTAACTCCATGCATCATTTTAGTCTTTGTAATATGGCCTCATTTACTCTTTCTAAATTAGCATAACTTGAAAATGTTATTTCTATTTTGTATGTAAGTACATGTATGTATGCGTGTGTACAAGTGAGGGCATGTGTGTGTGAGTGTGTGTGTGTGTGTGTGTGTACATTTGGAGTTCAAATGTGTCATTTTTTGAGAGCTTTGTCTTTTGAGACAGAGACTCTCACTAACACTGGAGATGTGGCAATCCTCCTGCCTCTGTGTCAAGGCCCTAAAGCTACAATTTTACATAATCATCCTCAGCTTTTTATATGAGTACCTGGGCTCAGACTCAGTTCCTCATGCTCATGCGGCCAGCACCTTTGTGACTAAGTTCCTCTGCCCAGTCCCTGCCATTTCACTTTCTGGATAAAAGATTAAACTCATACAGCTGTGATGTTAAATCTAGGACTTTATTTCCTGACTAATAACTACCCATGGCATCTCTACATCAACTATGCTTCTAAACTTTGAACTTTTTTTTTTTAATCCAAAATTTAACTAACTTATTCTCACTAAAGGATTCGTGCAAGAGGCTTTTACAGATATGCTTTCTTTTATTTTCTTTATTTACAAAATGTGTGATCTCTGACTAGGTAAAGCCGCTTGGCTCCATTTCAGCCAGCCAACTTACATTCTAACCCTGGGAATGAGGGTGGTTCTCATCTATCTCCCAGAAGCCTCAGCCAGAAGAAAGGTAAGGGGCGGTAACTTGTGAGCCTAATTACTTTGCCCGCTGTATATGACTCAGATCAAACACCGTTTTGTCCTCTCCTTCCCCTTTAGGGGGGGATTAATTAGGCTCTAATTACACTGACTGAAAAAATAGGAGCTACAATAAAATTATTATTTTTTTTTTCAAAAAAAAACCATTAACAAGGTCTGTGCACAGAGCTCATTATGACCTAGGGAACGAGGCTCATTTGGATTTTATGGCCTTTTCCATTTACATTTTTATTAAACTCTTTCTTACCATCCCCAATATGTCTCCTGTGCCTGCTATTATCATCCTTGGGAATTTCCAGGTGTGTTAGATTAGATATTCGGAGTATTTCCTCACTCTCTTTGCCTCCAGTCAAAGTGTGTTGGTCCCATGGAACAGATTTGTCATCACCAACCCTTAACCTGATTTAAAAGTTCACACCAATTTCTGTTCCCAATCTGGAAGGCAGTCTAAGATGCAGGGGCTTCTGACTCAGGTGAATTAGATAAAAGCCAGTGCTTTTCTTCTGAGAAGAAAATTTGAAGAATTTATTCCAGCCAAGACATCTCACTGTAGAAAAGGAATTAGATGCCTCTCCCTGTTGGATGGAATCTAGCTGAGTAGACTAAGTTGTTGGGAAAGTAGGAAGCTTCCCAGAAGAGGAGTGTGACAGATCCTCCTACCCTCACCACCGTGACACAGGTCACGTGACACAGGACACATAAAACTACCCCAGAAAGAGGTGTGGCCTTCCCCTAGAACATGACTGTGCCTCCCATCCAGTCCCCAGGCTCTTTGTGTCACATAGGGCAAGTTACTACAGCTTTAAGAAAACTGAAATCAGTCACTGGGCCCTTCCTCAGAATGCCTGTGTGTCTAGAGCCTCTGAAGAGTGGCGCTTTTCCAACAGCCCCAAGGGGCCACAGAGCTCCTGAGAACTAAAGAGAATCACCAGTCATGTGCCCTGCAGGAATCTCTTTCCTGTTGCTTCAGAGGCAGGCCAACCTGTCAGGGTTCTATCTAACCACAGGTGCCTGGAACCCTGCCTGTCACGGTGGCTGCCTGCATCTGAGGAACTCCCAGATGATGAGGTTGCAGCTAAGTCTGTTTATCTGGTGTGGGATGAAGATGGGGAGTTACTTGTGTGTCCAGTCTTACTTCACCTCCGGAGACCCTGTTAGGTGTTCAGAATGCCAGGGATCCATCACCAACCGTGACAAGAAGAATGGAAAGTGCTACTTCCAGGAAGACCACTGGGCCAAGTTTGGAGAATTCTGCCATGGGTGCTCCCTGCTGATGACAGGGACCTGCCATGGTAGCTAGGGAGTTTAAATATCACCCAGAGTGCTTTGCCTGTATGAGCTGCAAGGTGATCATTGAGGAGGGGGATGTGTGTGTCCTGAGGTAGCATGCTACACTCTGCTGTGAAAAGTGCCGCAATGAGGTGGTGCTGGCACTCATGTTTGAGAGGCTGTCTACAGAGTCTGTCCACAACCAGTCCTAGTCTGTCACACTCATGTCCATGTGGGCCACCACTGAGTGCAGATGTAGCTTCTCCATGTCTGTGGAAGGTGCCTCTTCTAACTATGCCGCCACTGTAAGACAGGACAACCAGGTGCACATTAGTCCCCACAACCACAATGCCATCTATCCTGGGGACCATATCCTAGAAATCAATGGGACCCCTGAGGAGGTGGAGGAAGAGATAAACCAGTCAAGACAGACACTTCAGCTGCTGATCAAACATGACCCTGACCCCTAGTGCCTGGACCAGCTGCAGAGAGATACCCAGCTTTCTTCCCACATGCATAATATTGGAAACTCTTACACACTCAGCATCTTGGACACCAAGGAGAACCAGGAGGGGATATTGAGGAGACAGTAGCAGCATCTCCAAGTCGCCTGGCCCCAGCACCCCCAAGGAACCTCTGCTCCTCAGCTGTGACAACAGCCACTCAGAATTCCTGTGCTGCTCTAGCAGCTACTCACAGCAGATCTTCTGGCCCTGTGACCTGGTCCATGGGGAGGTCATGGGAATGGCTTCTTTGGGCAAGCCATCAAGGTGACTCACAAAGCCACAGGCAAAGTGATGGTCATGAAGTTGCAATGAGGAAACAGAAGACTTTCCTTACTGAGATGAAAATTATGTGAAGCCTGATCATCCTAATGTGCTCAAGTTTGTCGGTGTTCTGTACAAAGACAAGAAGTTGAATCTGCTGACAGAGTATATGGGGTGTGGGAAGACACACTGAAGGACTTTCTGTGCAGTATGAACCCATTCTCCTTGGCAACAGAAGGTCAGGCTTGCCAAAGGCATCTCCTCTGGAATGGCATATTTGCAGTCTATGTGCATCATCCACCAAGATCTGAACTAGTACTCATCAAGTTGGACAAGACTTTGGTGGTGATAGATGGGCTGTCACATCCTATAGTGGAAGAGAGGAAAAGGCCCTCAGAAGAAAAGGCCAGCATCCTTATGTACCTTATGTACTGTAGTGGGAACCCCCTACTGGGTGGCCCTTGAGATTCCAAATGGCAAGAGCTACAATGAGAGAGTAAGTGTCTTCTTTTTTGAGACTGTCCTCTGTGAAATCACTGAGAAGGTCTATGTTTGTACATTGTAGATATTTGTCTCTCCTACTGGTTAAATAAAATGCTGATTGGCATATTTGCAGACAGAAAATATGGCTAAGACTAAGACTAAGAAAACTTTGGGATGAGGAAGAACAGAGCATAGATGTCAGGCTGGCTGACACAGAGGAAAGAAGACAAAATGTTGCTCTGAGAAAAGGTACTAAGCCACTTGGCTAATCATGGGTTCGTTTAAGAGTTAAGTAATATGCCTGATACATGGGCCAAACATCACGTAATTAATATACGCATCTGAGTCATTTTGGGGGCTAAGCAGCTGTGTGTGTGAGTTCTGGACCTAGGGGCTAGACAGGCCAGAAACATCATACTACATATGCTGATTCTAAGGGCCTGCCCTGCACACTGGCCTTCAACCCCAATGTGAAGTTTTTCTGGGAGAAATTTGTCCCAACAGACTGTATCCAACCTTTCCCTCCCGCCCCCCCATCCAGCTGCTATCTGCTGCAAACTAGAGCCTGAGAGCAGACTGGCATTTGCGAAATCACCATTGCTCCCTCTATGGCTCTGTTCTGAAATCACCATTGCTCCCTCTATGGCTCTGTTCTTGCTATGAGCAAGATTGTCTAGGCATCCTGTAGATTGCTTAGAAACAGAATAACCCTAATACTACCTCCCCAGGTGGTGTGCCTGCAGGGAAATAGTCCCCTGTTGGTGCTGGGGACTTGTGACTTCACCACTCCTCTGAAAGCAAAGAAGAGAAAAAGAGCATGGATTCCAGACCAGCAGTCTGTTACTAGAGACTATTTGGGACCTGGATGCCATTGAGTGTGGTGATATGTTACATATTTAATAAAACCTGAAATATTTGAGAGATTATACACACAGTCAAAACCTAGGCAGATAGCTCAGGAATTTCTTGATCCTCGAGTACAAGGCCAAACAGCTGAGATTCAATGGCACACACCTTTAATCCCAGCACAGGAAAAGCCTGAGAGTGGTGACCTACACCTTTAATCCCATAACTCCAGAGACAGAACTTTCAGTGTTTCTGTGAATTCAAGGCTGACTACCAAATAGAGTAGTTACTGCCTTTAATCCTAACCTGGATGGGATACAGCTGGCAAGGAGGGTATTTAAGGCCTCATAGGAAACCAGCAGAGGCAGAAGTGACCAGGCTGAGGAAGTTGGTAGATAGCTGGGTGAGAATTAACTATGATGTTTCCTCTCTCTGATATTTCCGCCTTTCCCCAATATTTGGCTCTGAGTTTCTTTCTTTACAATTCAAATTTATGCAACAAATGAAGTTCTGGGAGGCTGTTGCTTTACACTCATCAACATGGCCTAGGCCTGCTGGGCGGGATGATGGATTGAACTGCTGTGAGGGCTCTGAGTCTTTGGTCCAGCAAGGAGATATGAGGACACAGAATTTTTTATTCTTTAGATTGCTTCCTGCAGATCTGGGACAAAGTAAGGGGATCAGGGTCACAAACAGTGGGAGGAATGAGAGAAGAGGCAGTCAATTAGCTGTCATTCTGGAGACATCAGGCATCTCTCCCTTAGAGGAGATGAGAAAAAATAGATTATTAACATTGGCTCTATGAATGGAGCTAGCCATGGGAAGAGTGATAATTGCCAGAAAGGATGGAATGGAAAAGTACTTTGATTGTCCGAAGAGGGAAGGGTGAATGAATGAGGCATAAGAGCAGGTATAACCTTCATTGGGACATCCTGGGAAACCAGGTTTCAGTCGCTGGGTGGGTGTCCACTTGAGTCTGGAGAGGTGGTACCAGTAGTAAAGTCTCAGGAACTTGTTTAGGTGGCACACTGGATTGAGGGGTGGTGTGTCCTAGGAATACTGGAGCCATCACATCTGTTTCTCTATTGTCTGACAGGGAAATTAGATCTGTGCAAGTGTCGTGCCCAACCTCGCCAGCAAGGAAGAATGTGACTCAGGATTCTTCTCTCCAGCAGTTTTATTCAGGACCTTTGTACAATCTTCTGATTTCTCTCCCCAGGGGGAAGCCTGCTCGTGGCTAAATACCCTCTGGGCCTCCAACCCCAGTAAGCCACGTGGACATCGCCCATAGGTCCTAGGACGCGGAAGCAAGCCACCATCCTTGCCTACAGCCAAATAAGGAGTTGTTTACTCCTGAGAGCACTAGCCCTCGGGAGGGCTGAAGGCGGAAACCAGCGCCATCTTTAGGGCGCGGTACAATGCAGCTCCCTACAGTTCCCCCGTCTTTATTAAAAAAGGCAGCCAGAAGCAGAGGTCTAGTCTCTGAAGTGCGAAAGGAACATGTACAATTATCGTTCCGGGTGTCATCCACCCAGACAATCCCTGACCCGTCCGACACCCTTTTCACAGAGGCAGGCAATTGGGTGTCAACCTGCGTGCAACCAGACATACTCCTCATGAGTTCCCATAAGCCAGAGTACTCATGTGCAGTGCTAAGCCTCGCATCCTGCAAAACATTCTTAAGGCTTCTCCTTTAAGGAGGCCAAGCAAGCTTAGGGGTACTGATCAACTCCAATGGCTGAAAAATGCTTGGACAACTGTGGCTGCATCGTGACACTGAAGGAACCTAACACGGCAAATGCACCACAGGCAAACTAGGAATATCAGCACCATCAGGCTCGCCAGAGCTCCCATTCCCGCCCACTCTTTCTGGTGATCCATAGTGGCGGAGAACCAGGATGCCAGTCCTTCTGGCAGGTCCTCATCCACTCCAGTAGAATTCACGATCACCATGATCACTCTCAGCTGGGTCATCAAGTTTTCAAATTCACCAATCCAGTTTCCTTTCCCGATTGAATCTTCCTGGTCAGACGCTCCGGTACCCAAACTGGATCATTTCTATCCTGGGGGAAAACACAAACAGACCCTCTCGCCCATGTCAAAACAGGATCAGGGCTGCACCAGCGGCCTGTGAGGATGTCTTTCCATTTCACCACTCCTTTCTACATAGTGCCTGGATTGGCGTGCCGGTCTGCTGCCGCAGTCCCATGGGCATCCAAATTTAGAAAATTAAGAGTAAAGAGAGCTAGGGAAAGTCTTTCCTTTGGGGTGCGGCCATTTCTGTTTAATAAGGCACTCCTTGAGTGTGCGGTGAGCTCTTTCCACTATGCCTTGCCCTTGGGGGTTATAAGGCAGGCCATGGATCAATTGCACTCCCATCTGTGCACAGAAGGTTGTAAATTGACGTCCGGTATATCCTGGGGCATTATCAGTCTTAAGCTGAATTGGTTTTCCCCAGGCTGCCCATGCCTCAAGGCAGTGAGTGATAACATTACGCCCTTTCTCTCCATTTAGGGCGGTGGCATAGATAATACCAGAACAGGTGTCAATTGACACGTGCACATATTTAAGGTTGCCAAATTCAGAAAAATGTGTCACATCCATTTGCCAAACTTTAAGAGGAAGCAAACCCCGAGGGTTAATTCCCAATGATGGGAAATGCTGAAACTCCACACAATGTGAACAGTCCAGAACTATTTGCCTGGCCGCTTGCCTAGAAAGCTGAAATTTACTTTGCAAAGTTCTGGCATTAACATGGTATAACTGATGAAATTCTGTGGCTTGTATAATGGGGGTGGCAGTAAATACCCATTCTTGCCGGGTGGCAGCATCCATTAGGGCATTGCTTTGCTCAGAGGCCCAGGTAAGCCAGTGTGGGCTCTAATGTGTTGGGGAAAAAACTTCTTAGAGTGGTTCCTAATAAGATCCTGTAACTGAGAGAATAAACCTGCAACTGAACTGAAAGACCTTATAGGACCCGACACCTCAAGAATTTTCAAGGCATTAACAACATAAACTGAATCAGAAATCAAATTAAATGCACAAGAAAAGGTTTTAAAAACCTCTAATACTATTTGCAGTTCTGTTATTTGAGGGGTTCCTGGAGCAAATTGGCATTGGACCGGTGATTGGCCTTGGGCCATGTATGCCCCTACTCCAGTCTTAGAGCTGTCTGTAAACACATTAATTGCACCAGGAATAGGTTCTGTAACTGTCACCTTTGGAAAAACAACAGGATGCTCCTTAAAGAAAGTCATTAATAGGTGTTGTGGATATGGTTGTCTAATTCACCAGGGAAGGAGCATCGGAGTATAGCCCAGTCATCAATGGTGGCACACAGCACAGAAATTTGCGCTGCAGTGAAAGGCACCACAATGCTCTCCAGGAGCAGACCAAAAAACTGTAAAGCCTGTTGAAGACCCTGCTGGGCCAACTCAGCAACAGCTGTGGGATAACGCTCAATACTCTTATTTGGGGAGACCTTGGGGTGTATCCATAGCACAGGTCCTTGTTGCCACAGCACCCCTGTGGGTTGTCTAAAAGTGGGCAATATACATAGCAACAACTTCTGATCCTCTTGTACTCGCATCAAACATGCCTGTCTTAACCTATCTTCTACCAACTCCAGTGCTTGATGCACTTCTTTGGTAAAATGCCTAGGGGAATCTAGGGCAGGATCACCTTTAAGAATGTCATATAGGGGTTTTAACTCATAATTTGCCAAATTTAGAAATCCCCTAACCCAATTTATATCCACTAATAATTTTTGATAATTGTTCAAAGTCTTTAAATTGTCCTTTCTTATCTCTATCTTCTGGGGTTGAACTACTCGAGGAGCAATCCTTGCTCCCAAATAATCAACAATCTGTGTCAATTGTACCTTTTCGGAGGCAATAAAGAGCCCTCAGCGCTGGAGTGCTTTCACCAGCACTTCATAGGCTTCTTCTACTTCACTTCTCTGTTTTCCTGCTAACAGTACGTCATCCATATAATGGACACAGCGCATGTTAGGAAACGCTTCACGTACTGGTTGCAGGGTATGCCCCACGTATAGCTGACACATAATAGGGCTATTAGCCATCCCCTGAGGCAATACAACCCATTCAAATCTCTCATCAGGCTCCTCATGATTACATGAGGGAAGCGTGAAAGCAAATATTTCTGTATCTTTTTTATATAAAGGTATGGAAAAGAAGCAATCTTTAATGTCTACTGCTATGATATGCCATTGTGAAGGCAAGGCCGTCAACAATGGAAGCCCTCATTGTACCGGGCCCATAGGTTGCATCTGATTATTTATAGCTCTTAAGTCATGCAATAATCTCCATTTTCCCGATCGTTTCTTAATCACAAATACAGGTGTATTCCATGGTGAAGTAGAGGGTATGATATGCTTCTGTGCTAGCTGTTCCTGCACTAGTTCTTGGGCTGCTTTCAATTTTTCTAAAGACAGGGGCCACTGAGGGACCCATACAGGTTTCTCAGTTTCCAGGTGATGGGAATGCCATCCTCAGTGGCCCCTATGAAAAACCCAATCCTTGCCTTGGCACTCTATATTGAGGCATGACAGGGTCCTTCCTACCCTGCAAGTGCTTTCCTAAACCAAATTCTGGGTGAAATCCCATGTCTTTTATCAACTTCTGGGATGTCACTGAATATTCATTGCAAAGCTTAAAGCCCATGT
>PVIH01000103.1:23819-160403 GCA_004025045.1 Sigmodon hispidus | reverse complement strand
GTTGGCGTACCCCAAGCCTCGTAAGGTTTGTGAGGAGACCTGAACCGGCCACCCAGAGGGCCAATCCTTCCTTGCTATAATGCTTTTGTCAGCACCAGTATCTAACAGTCCTAGAATCCTTTTATTATCTACTGTTGAGGTTAGAATGGGTTGCTGATTCAGCTATATGGACAAGAATGTCAAGTCCGTGCCTGTGGACCCAAATACTCCTTTTCCCCTTTCTTTCTGAGCGGCCGGGTAGCGGCCATGTAGGCTAGGAAGAATCACTAATTGTGCTATTCTATCACCTGGAGATATAGCAGTAATCCCTTTCGGGGATTCCACCATTATCTTCACTGTTCCTGTAAAGTCTGGGTCTATTATGCCTGGGAGAACTCTAAAGCCTCGTAGTGTTGAGGATGATCACCCTATCAACAAGCCCATGGTGTCAGGCTCCAGAAGCCCTATAAAGTAGGACTCTATCACCTGCACCCCCATTTGAGGGGTTAGTATGAGTCTGGTGGTGACACAGAGGTCCAGCCCTGCGGAGCCCTTAGTGGCTCTCCGCGGTCCTTCGGGTGGTGCAGGGTTGGCCACCGTTCCAGTGATTGGCCCTCGGCCTGGTTTGTCACTGCCCCATATATTTGTGGGCCTTGAGGACGGGGGCCCAGCAGCCCGTTTTTTGGACAGGCCCCTGCTTGTTGGTAGTCAATGGGCCATCCTTCTGCATCCCTGAGAGGCACTCATTTGCCCAATGCCTCCCCTTCTGGCATTTGGGGCATAACCCGGGCTGTACGAGGCGTGGCTCATCCCTTCTTGTGCCATTTCCTTGGTCAGGGCAGTTCTGCTTTAAGTGGCCTATTTTACCACATCGGAAGCAAGCTCCTGAGGCCCCTGCGTTGTTCCCCCTTTTCTTGGTGAGTTGCACCACGGCTGCAGCTAGCCCTGCATTGGTCAGCGGGCTCCCTAACTCTCGGCATACCTTCATCCATGCTTCAAGTCCCCTATTTTTATAAGGAGTAACGGCAGCTCGGCATTCCTTGGTACATTGTTCATATACTAGCTGCTTAATCAAAGGCATGGCAGTGTCAGGATCACCAAAAATGCGGCCTGCAGCCTCCACTACTCTGGCCACGAAATCAGAAAAAGGCTCAGTGGGTCCTTGTAGGATCTTAGTAAGGTTTCCACTCACCTCTCCTTTATTTGGGAGAGATTTCCAGGCTTTGATGCCAATTTTATTGATCTGCTCATAGACTTGCGCAGGGTAACCTGTCTTCTCATTAGCAAAACGACCCTGTCCCAATAGCATGTCCCTATCCCATGCCTGGTTCCCAGCTGCCTGGTTTGTTGCCGCTTCCTCATTAGCGAACTCAATCAAAAATGATCTCCAGTCTAAATATTGTCCTGGACTAAGGCATGCTCTTGCAAGATTGCTCCAATCATTGGGTGTCATGCAGTGTCTACTCAACGCTTCCACTTGTGCCAAAGTGAAAGAGGCAGTAATGCCATAAGTTCTTACTGATTTGGCCAGTGACTTGATTACTTTAAAATCCAGGGGCTCTTCATAACAATTCCCCTGGGGATCTTGGAATACAGGAAATGCCGACACCAGTTTCTGTCTCACTTTACTCCAGACTGCAGGGTTAAAGGCTGATTGTGGCCGCTAAAGCCACCCCCTCCATCTGAGTAAGCTGGGGGAGTGGACGGCAGAGGGCCACGCTTCCCAGGAAGCAAACGTTCCCTCGGGGCTAGCCTCTTTTCCCTCTCTCCCTTTTTTGAAACCAATTTCTTAGTTTCTCTTTTCTTTCCTGACTCCTCCGACCTTGATAGGTCTTCTTCAGAACTACTGCTCTCAAGGCCCAAAAGCTGAAGATCCTCTAAATCTGGGTAAGTGGTTCCCCTGGAATCTGATCCTTCAGTTCTAAGGCTTCTCACTTCTTCACTGCTCGCCCCATCAGATCTTTCCACTCTTAATTGTTCTAAAGTGGCCTGACCCCCTTCAATTGCCTCACAGCACCTCTGATCATCCAAACAATCTTGAATCACCCTCCAAATGGATCTCACGCCTGCCTTTAGAAATCCCTGCTCATAGGCAAAGTCTAAATCTCGCCCTAACTTCTCCCAGGAGGACACTATTAGACTGCCCGTAACAGCAAACCATGGAGCTGCAATGTCACATTCCTTTAAAAATCTCTCTAATGTGCTTTCCTTAATTTCCAGACCTTTGGTTTATAACAGCTCCTGTAGAGCTAGAAAAATTGGATGTGAGGTAGAATTACCCATCCTTTTATATCCCTGATCTTGCTTTCAGAATTTTCTCAGAGCCTTTGTCAAACAGCGTCAGTTTCACTTTCTCTATTCCTGCTCTGCTAAACAGCCCCAATTTCAGCTTCCCTATTCCTGCTGCGCGTACACAGCAATGAGAGGTTACGCTCACTCATCAGCAAGCTCCCTCTCCTCTGTCTTTCTCTACAGATGGAGCTCTGCCCGCTATAACCGTGGATCCCAATTACCTGGGACTTACCGGTATACCCCCTGACTTTGGAGAGTTCTGGATCCCGTCATCCATCGGAGCAATTCCCCGAAGCAATTCCCCGGTACGGACCACCAGTTGTCCTGCCCAACCTCGCCAGCAAGGAAGAACTCGACTCAGGATTCTTCTCTCCAGCAGTTTTACTCAGGACCTTTGTACAATCTTCTGATTTCTCTCCCCAGGGGGAAGCCCGCTTGTGGCTAAATACCCTCTGGGCCTCCAACCCCAGTAAACCACATGGACATCGCTCATAGGTCCTAGGACGTGGAAGCAAGCCACCATCCTTGCCTACAGCCAAATAAGGAGTTGTTTACTCAGGAGGGCTGAAGGCGGAAACCAGCGCCATCTTTAGGGTGCGGTACAATGCAGCTCCCTACATGCAAGAACTTGTATATATCTGAAAACATCTGGAACAGATTTACATTTTGGTATGTCATAGCAAAAGCTATAACTTTGGATTAGAAGGTATGAACATTTCTCCAGGACTGGTTTCAGTCCAATGAAACATATCTATAAATCTGTAACTAAAGAAAAAATAAACTTACTGAGTAGAATGACTATATGAGTAAAGGAAGAGGACTTTTATACCCTCCCTAATGTTAAATTCTGGTAGAAGGTGAACTGTGTCTGTTCTTAGTGTTAGCTCTAAGAGAATGAGAATGTGACTGTTACATAGAGATCTGAGACGGCCACTGAAGCAAATCCTGGCTGTCAAATGGCATCAAAGATCTGAGAAGAATAAATTATACCTGAGTGAGCAATTGAAAGTGGCCTGCTGGCCACCTACCTGGGCATCTATGCCTCCATGGTTGCTGAGGGCAAAGTTCTCAGGACAAGTCAGTCTTCAGCTACCAGGCTGCTAGGCCTCAGAAGATACGACAATTGGTGGGTAAGAACTCATAGGAAAAATAGCCTACTCTGTCTAGGCAAGAGTGAGGCAACGGATTCCCCAGGATCCTATTGTCCACCATCTCAAGGGAGCCTTGGCAGCAGCTGCAGTAAGAGGCAACTTTTATGATGGCTGGTATTGGCATCCTAGAGCAAATTCCAGGTGGAGGTTCTTCTTTGCCCATTGATCTTCTCGGAGGCACAGGATGCTATCAGGAGTCAGCATGCCTATCTATCATTAAAAGCATTGAACATTTAAAATGGCATATTCTGCAGATCTCTGAGCATTTGAGAATGCTGTCTATCTGTCTATTAGGTATGACTGACTGACTGTCAAACCTGTCCTCCAAAAGTCTTTACTATGTTAGCAGCTTTTATATTTATAAATCTATTAGTTGGTAACCTTGGGTCTAGGGAATTTTCTTTGACCCAGCCTTTAACTCATCTTAGAAACAAGGGACGATGTGTTCTTTTCTACAGTTGCTTCAAGCTGAAATGGGTCATCTTCATCAGGGCTTTACAAAGGCTGTAAGGCTAGTCAAAGGCAGGAGGGATTTAGGCAATGGTCTGACCTCACTGTCCAGAGCAGGTTGCAGAATCCATTGATGCTTGGAAGTTTCTGTCAGCTGAGTGGACATAGCCTGAGAAAAGTTTAAACTAGAAAAAGGAGTTAGAATTTATGAACTGATTTGGAACTTTTAGGCTTATAGACTTGTGCTGATCTGGTGAAGTACTTGGCAGAAATAAGGAAAACATCTCTATTGCCAAGACTGGAATAGGACCTTTCTAAAATTTTGGTGATTAAAATTGTTTTAATGAATATAGATTGATTAATGGTCTAACAATATATGCCCAGAAATATAAAAACTGGTTTTAAAAGGACTTAAAATCTCTCAGATGTCTTTTTAAAAAAATATCATAATCATGATCCCAATTAATTATAAAGTTTAGCTGTCAGAGCAAGATGTATAAAGGCATTGAGGTGTAGCTTTAGTATCTAACCTATGTAGGGGCAATTATATATGCACACAGGCAGAATAAAAGCTAGCATACAATTTAGAGTGAAAGACCATGTCAGAGCAGGAACTTAGCCCAACTGAAACTGGCAGAGCATTAGGAAGAGGGATCATATCTGCCAAGTGAGATCCTGACGGACCTGACCAAGTGGTCTTTGCCCTGAGCAAAGATGTAGTCCGAGGAGCATGTGACCTTTTCCCTGATCAAAGATGGTAGCCTGACCCACCTACTGATCTTGTGTTTTGTTTTTGATTTTTGCTTTTTAAGATAAACAAACATACAATCAGAAACATGTAAAATCAGAAAAGAACCAAGAGGCAAAGAATCGAGTGAAAGCTAGCAAGAGGCAGACGATTAAGGGGCAGAAGGTGGTGGGGGCTCTGAGAGGGTCTTGGTGCTCATGCCTGGGTTTCTGGGCATGGGAGGAAAGCCAGCCAGTGGGCAGGTGGGTCTGCCAAACCCCAGCACCTGCTCAACAGAAGTGAAAGGTGGGCCACAGAGAGTGGGAGAATCCTGTTTCAGCAAGGAACCGGTGGAGGCAGAAGAAGGGGGTAAAAGTGGGAGCGTAGCCATCCATCCCGGAGCTCTGCAGGCAAAGTGGGCAAATGGAAGCTCTTAGCTAGGTGCATGAGTGACGTATATGACTTGTTCACCATTACTGGAGGGATGATATGACAGCTTCAATCTGGAGCACCCTGCCCCTGCCATTGATGAAATGACTCAAACTATCACACTTGCCTGTTGGCAAAGAGAATAGGGGTCAGGGAGCAGTATCAAAGGACTGGAAGTCCAAGAAATGGGGATCCAGAGGATCCGAACAAAAACCTAGACCTCAATAGAGAAATGGAGAAATGTAAATAGAAGCCTTTTCCCATGAGTGAGGTAAGGGGGATGGGGCTATGAGCCTGAAAGACACATGGTCAAGGATAGGAATGAAGAAATCCAGGAAAATGGGTGGAAGGGAAAGTTTACCAACTGGAAGTTCTCAGGAAGTTCTAACAGATAGCCAACCAGCAAGACAAAGTGCCAGGAGAGCACCTATCCAGTCAGTGGCACCAAATGTTGTGTTATGATTTTCATGTATACTTGTGGCTGGCGGCAGATGGGGGATAGGACCCCAGGCCAATGCAACTTGCTGGCACCATGAGACTCACAGGGCCACAGAAAAGAGAAGCACAGAGCAACAGGAAAAGGACACAGGCTTTATTACAATGAAAGGAAGGGGAGAGATAGAGACAGGCAGGCAGGCAGGCAGACAGACAGACAGATCGATAGAGGCAGGAGGGTCAGGGGCTGAAGTGTTCATGCCCTTTGGCAAGGTGAGGAGAGAAAGGAACAGGGGGAGAGGTTGAAGATGGGAAGCCTTCTTAAATGGAGCTTGACCTCAGAGCACTGGGTGGGCCAGATTATTGCCCATCAGCCAGGGCTTCAAGAACTGAATTAGAATCCCAACATTCATGGGCAAAGTTATTGCTCATTGGCCAGGGGGCTTTAGAAACCGGATCAGAATCCCAATAGTTGCTGTTATTAGCTTTGATTTATTGGTGATGTGTGAACTATTGTACATAGACAAGATGAATTCTGGGGTGAGAACTCATCTTTGGCCACTTGACTTGCTGTGTAGACTGTACATGATGTGGAGTTTGCAAACCTGTTGTAGGGGAAATCCTGAACTCCCAGCATGCTCCAGCATCCTCTGACTGGTTATGCTTGCGCTATTCCCAGCAAGTGTGGGAACAAAACCATGAATCCGACTAAATAAATTAAGCAATTAGCAAAGTGATGACCCGGGAGTGGAAAAATAACTTAGGGCCTGACTTAAATGGCCTTGGAAGAGTTGGAAGAAATCTGAAGCCCAGAACTACTGACTCAGAATTGATACAACCCATATCCTCAAATCTGTTTCTCACATTCTACCCCGGAGATTTTGATAACTAGAAAGGCATGGAAACCATCTGGTTAAAATATTAAGCAGAGATGGAAAACATACATTTTCAAAAAAGAAGATATACTCTGTGTTCCACAGAACAGAACGACATGCCCTTCTGAACTACTGGGGACTCTAACTCTGCCTGCTTCCCACACGGGAGCTGATCTGAAATCTTATTTATCTTAAAGACTGATGTAATTTAGATTCCATTCCAACTAAACCAACTATACACATTTTTATGTAAAATGCATGCACATGTGTACACATAAACCCTAGGGTTTGGCTACACCTAGAAGGCCTGACAGAGGGGCTAAAGCAGCTGTATTCTCACCAGAGGACCTGGGAACATTTTTTAAATTGCTTCAAGTCTCTGCTAGGGGCTGTGGGGCGGGGCAGGGTACTTACATCCCCAGTTCCTCTGTGGGCTCTGAGCTCCTGCTTCCAGGATTGACTTTGGATCCTTCTTCCATGGGTATCATTTCTACGTTTCCTTGCATGCCAAGTGAGTCCACACTTGGCATCCTCTCCTATGCACTCTGACAAGATCTTGGTCTATTTTTGCACTCTAATGATGCTCACTTGCAGAAAAATATACTGGAGAGGGGGCACAGATATGATGATACAGCACGTACAGATTCAACAACTTAGCTGTCAGATGTAAGGTGTTTTGAAATCTGGTTGTTATTCAATATCACACTATCATCATTATCCAACATTATGTAACTTGTAAACATTGTGTGTGTGTTCAGATGCCAATAGAGGTCAAGAGAGAGCATCATATTCCCTGGATGTGGAGCTACAGGTTGTTGTGAACCATTCAGTGTAGGTGATTTAAATTCAGTTCCAGTTTTCTGTAACAATAGCAATCACTCTTAATTATTGTTGGACTACACAGACCCTAAGCTTATCTAATATATATGTTATATGACTATTATGTGCTTGTATATATACACAAATATATATTACATAATAAAAATTTACATAATATATGCATCTTATTGATTCTATTTCTTTAGTGAACCCTGACTAATATATAAAGTTTCCTCAAATGACAATATAAGCACAAGAGAAGTAACCAAATTCAGCTTGTGTTTGAAAGGGAACATATGGCAGAATCAGAGACACAGCAAAAGGCACTCTGTCCACAGAGCAAGATGAGGTCATTCAGAGCCAGATGGTGATCAGATTACATGAGCATAGCAGTCAGTGGAAGAAGCAGGTGTAAGACACCAGATCAGAACTGAGGCCAGGACAGGGCACCAAAGTCTGATCTTCATTTATTAAATTAAGAATAGCTCCTACTTAGAAGCTAGGCGCATCAATAAGAGGGTTTCCATTAGGTGTCACAGCAATGTGATGTGAAGTGCTATGCCACAGTTCAGCATTGGCCTTAGGCAGAGATGTGTAGAACAGTTGGACTTTGAATGAGTAGGCTGTACTCTCTTCCAGCAGCAAATTTTGTCCTGGTCATCTTTACATGTCTTCTTTCTCTCTGAACTGTCAGGCTCACGCAGGTCCATGACAACAGCAGGGTGAAGAATACAAATGTATCAAGCCTTCATTTATATCTTGTTATTGAGTGTTCCATGATCCAAAGCAACTCACATGGTGTTCAGTTTTTCTTTCTGTTGCTCTATCAAACACTCTGACCCAAACACAACCTATACAGAAAAGTATTTATTTGGTTCATAATTTCAAGTAACCATCTCTTACTGAGGAAAGTCATGATGGGACCTTAGGTATGAGTTGGAAACAAAGTCTAGAGGAACTCTGCTTGTTGGCTTTCTCAGGCTTATGCTTAGCTAGCTTTCTTATATATCCCTGGAGCACTTGCCTAGAGGATGGCACTGCCCACAGTGGGCTGGATCCTCCTTCATCAATTAATAATTAAAACTGACATTCCCACAAACTTATCTTATTTGGGCAATTCCTCAACTGAGACTATTTTCTTTAGTGACTCTAGGCTTTATTAAGTTGATGGTTAGCAGTAACTAAGACATGGCCCAATGCCCTTGCAATGAGAACATTGTGAGCCTGGGGCTATAGTACAGCAGTGGAAAAAGCTATGAGCAAAAATTAAGCCCACCACAGGCTTGAAAGATAAACTTAGCTTGATAGTGATGTGAAAGGATGCTACAGAGGAGGAGGGATGGTGTGAGATCATGTTTTTCACACAAGAGGAAGGAAACACTGGGAAGAGGAAAACAGGTATAAAGAGTGCAACAGAGACCACTTTGATGGCTGATCTTCACCATCAGGTTGACTGGATTTAGAATTACTCATATGACTGCAGCTTAACTGTAGACAGAAGTTTCTTAGTCCCACCTGGTCCCATATACAATGCTTATTAAAAAGTAATCAGAGGGTTATTATTAATTATAAACTGTTTGGTCTATGGCTCAGGCTTCTTGATAGCTAGCTTATACATCTTAAATTAACCCATTTCTATTAATCTGTGTATTGTCACATATCTCATGGCTTTACCTGTGTTCCACTACATCTTGCTCCTCTGGCAGGTTCCAGAGTCTGTCCTGACTTTGCCTTTCTTCTCCCTGAGCTCACTTGGATTTCCAACCTTGCTTATATTCTGCCAAATCAGCTTCTTTATTAACCAATGGTAGCAACACATATTCACAGATTACAGAAAGATCATTCCAAAGCACTTACCTCTGGGTATATCAGTGAGGATGTACTTAGAGGATTAATGTGGCATAGACCCACCCTGGGTGGAAGGGAATGGAAAGGACAAAGCCAGCCAAGAACCAGCATTCCCCATCCTCCACTTCCTGACTGAATTAATATGAATCTTCCTTTCCACACTCCTGTTTCCAGGGTGGACTGACATCTCTAGACTGTGAGCCAAGATAATTTTTTTTTCCTTCGAGTTGTTACTGTTAAACAATTCATAGCAGGAAGAGTAGCTAACCAACAGCAGAGGAGCTGATTCTCCCCCCCCACACACACACCCATACAACTGGAAGGACATGGCTATTTCTAAGACAGCTTAGTGAGGAGTGAGGGGGTACATCTAGCCAAACTGCCCAGGCAGCTACTAACCAGTAAAGGTGTGAGGTTAGAGCTCAAAAAGGGATGTTCAGATAACTTTCGTATCTGGAAATATTTTCAGTTTACCATACTTTACACCAGCACTAGCCAGCTCCAAAGGTGGTTCTGTTCGCTTTCCGAAGTTCTCTCCTCGCTGCATTCTGCATTTTGGGGGCCACAGAGAGCATATGACAGCTCAGAGTGATCTGTGTCCTTGTCACCCCCTCATACACACACACATCTCCAAGGAACCTCTTTCTACCAGAAAACACAGCCATTGACAACGCTTGTTCCCACTGGACTGCAGGAGCCCAAGGATTCTGCTTGTGCTAAAAGCTTGTGGCTACATGAATTTGCTTTTCTAAATTTTCAAGTACATGCTATGGTCTTTGGGGGCTAGGATACTTCCTAGCTTCAGTGATCATTTGAGTTGGAAAATGTTGCATGAACATCAACATGTGGCACCTTTAAAAAGCCCTATGGACTATTTTGGAAAGTGGCTCTCAATCCAGACTGAGGGCAGTATCCTGTTGGGAACTTCAGTATCACAGGTGCCCAGGGCTTTTCCCCATAGTAACTGAATAAGCTTTCCAAAGTGGGGAGGGTCATTATTTTTTAAGCTCTGCAGGTATTTCTAATATGTAACCAAGTACTTAAAAATTGCTATTTCCAACTGTCCTGTTTATTCACATGGTGCAATGTGGGTCTGGTGATTCTTTTTATAAAATTGACTGTGAAAGTATAAAATATGTTCATGTTCATTCTGGCTTCAGTTTTCAAGTATGTAATTTATGCTGAGGATCTGGAAATCACATTTTCGTTGTTCTAAAAGTCCTGTATCCACAAGACAGGTGGAAACTCATTTTTTTTTTTTTTAGTTGTAGGAAAGTTCATATGCCCCTCTGAAGTTTTGATAACTTTAGTCTGGAAAATAAAGTGACAGATACAAAGGTTACCATGAGCAACCTATACACATGTATTATTGTTCACAAACATGGGAGCCATATATAAAGGATGAGGCTCAAAGAAACGTCAAGACATTTGATGTTTAAATAGAGTTATGAGCTACAGAAAGAAATAGGGATTAGGCTGTTGAGTAAGGATCTGATAAAAAATGATATAAGATTGAAGAGAAGAAAACATACCATAAACAGAAGCTGTCATTTTATTAACACAAAATCTTATCAGTAATAACTTCAGAATTGTGTGTAACATCTCATGATAATCTCTGGGTGGATCTAGATGAGGCAATGAAGCCTCAAAAAAATCTGTTTATATCTGCTGTTTACTTCTAGAATAGATGTAAATGTCCCAAAGGAGGATAACATTTCCGACTCTCTTGTGATGTGATGTCTTTCTGTATGCTGTGAAATACCATTGGATAATAAAGAAACTGTTTTGGCCTATGGCAAGGCATCTTAGAAGTAGATGGGAAAAGCATAGATAAAGGGGAAGAAAAATGAAGTCAGACAGAGATGCTGTGAGCTGCTGCCAAAAAGAAAGATATAAAGAAATTCAGGTAAGCCATGGGCCACGTGGAAAGAAATGGGTTGAGTTAAAATGATAGAGCTAGCTAGCAATAAGTCTAAGCCATAGACCAAACAACATGTAATTAATACAAGACTTTGTGTGATTATTTGGGACTAAGCAGCTGAGGCCAGTTTATTTGAGACAGCTGGTTTGGATCTCAGGGCTAGGCCAGGCTAGAAACTTTATACTACACTCCTGTCTGCAGTCCCTCTGAGTAGTCATCTTGAAATATACTTGTGAGGTTTTCTATTTTCTCTTACATCCCAGTCATATAGTGAATAGTAATGATGAAAACAGTGATGATGGCAATGATGGTGGTCATGATGGGAACAGTGATAATGGTGGTGGTGGTGATGATGATGGTGGTAGTGGTGGTGACAGGGTCAGCACACCTTGAATAACCATGTTTAGACATGAAATGATACATGCTGTCATTTCTTGTCAGAAATTTGTATAATTGTTTGACTTATGCAAAGATCATTTTGTAAACACTAGAGAGAAGATTTGGGGAACAGGTATGTAGTTGGGTCAAATGCAAGGAACAGAAGGCCATTGTTGTGAATAGGACTGCAGGTGTCTGTCTTCTCTTACCCTTCTGAACTATTCCTGACTTGTATTGCTGGAAGATCACAACTGCATTGCCCATAGGGATTTTGTAGGCTTTGAGAATTTTTAGAGTTGTCTTAGGAACAGATAATAAAAGATATGGTAATCTGGAGAGAATCTTATTTTCCATCTCACTGAAGACCCAAGAACATCATTAGTCAGAAATGGTCATTACACATACTGATACTTTCAAGATTGAGACTATGGATATTCAAGGGTTTACTCAGCACCACTAGGTGGATAGAGTTTGTATTTGAATCAAGATCTTCTAAACCTAAACTGATGAGCTGATTACAAGAAAGAAAACTATGACATGGAAACAGAATGAGGAATAACAGTGAAATTACTGGCAATTTCTTTTTTTCTCTAGCTAATGCTCATTTGACATTGGGTTCTCTAGAAACCTAGGAAAGATTCCTTGCTTGGAAATCTCTTTAAGTTCTTCCTGAGGCATTAGCAAATCCAGTGACTTCTCTGTCCAATAACAACACATTTGGAAAAAGGATGAAACATTGAGTTGATTGCTGTCATGAATGTCTTCTGTGTCCAAACAAAGGCTTTGGCCTTCCTTGTTTTTCACTGAGTAGTAGAAATCAGAACAGAATGAGCAAGGGTGGATAATGACACTGTAGGGAAAAGTGGCCAGCTAAAGAAACCCAGCCTGGCTTTGAACCCAGAGCCAGTGAAAGAAACCCACCAAGGATCTAAGACCTAATCCAATGCAAGAAATATTTTATCCCTAAACCTAGAACCAAAAGGAAATGTGCCCTGACTCTGAAACCAGCATCCAAAGAAACACACTTTGGCCCTAGAATCAGAGCCAGTGAAAGAAATGTGCTCTGGCCCTGAAATTAGAACCCAAAAGCCAACAAAGAGCCAGTAAAAGAAACATTTTTGACCCTGAAACCAAAACCAGATCAGGAACTTTAAAAAAATCTGACCAATCCTCACCATGGAAGTCTTCTCTCTAGAAAGCTCCACCCCCAAGAAGCCCTATATAAACCCTGCACCCACAGCTCTTTCCCTGCTGTCTGCTCCCACCCCGGGCTGAGCCAGCCACTCTCCTGGACTATTCCCTCCCAATAAATCTCTTGAATGAGGTTTCAGTGCAGATGGAGCCTGGAGAGATAACAGCTGAGGGAGTGAAGCTGTAACAAACACTTTGGCTGAGGAAGCTTTCCCTTACTCTGGGAAACTGGAGCAGGACTCTAACAACTTCTCTGGAGAAGCCTTCCCTGTAGGAGCAGAACTGTTAACATTGGTGAAGCCTTTCCCTGAAGCAGGCTGTAAGCTTTTACCTATGCTTACTATGGTCTGTGGTATTCATTGGCTCCCGACTGCCTGAATACCTTTCCATCAAGCTGTAACAGTCAGTATTCATTGGCTTCTGAATGCCTGAATACTTTTCCATTCCAGATGCAGTGCTCAGTGCCAGGATCTCTTTCCACCCAAGCTGCACAAACACCTACAGACAGACACCTGTTTTCTGCCACAGCTGCCTTGCTTTGAGAGTCAGAGGCTGACACCCAACCCCCACCTCCATCCTGCCTCCAACCAAAGCTCACTTAGGAATCTTCCAACAATGAAAACTTATGTTGCCTTCATTTCCTGGCAGCAAACTCATGAATGGTTGGTCACATAAGTTTCTTTGAAAGTTGATACCAACTTGGCGATCTTATCACTGAGTAGCAGAATATGGTCTGTTCATCTGTCTTACGCTCTGATTTCTATCTCCTGCTCTAATTTTAATTTTCTCCCACATATCTCAAATGCAACATTGGCATATTCTCCTCTATTATAAGCCTTATTTGGCCATAATCAGAGTTAGTCAGACATCCTCAGATTCTCCTGGAAGAACATGGCGAACATGACCAGCTGCTAAGGAAGCTGGTAGGCACACTGGAGCTAAAGACCCAGCTCTTTGACAAGAGACATTTACAATAATGATTTTTTGAGAAGCATGAGAAATATGACATTTCAGAAAGGGAAATTTGGGAAAGGAGGAGAGCCTTTCTATGATGAAGGGAATTGTTACATGTTGCTGATATTCTCAGCAGATGATTCTGTTATCTGTTATTGGAATGGAGTGTCAAAATATTTCATTTTTCTAGAGCATATTAATGGTTGTGCAATTTATTTTCATTGAAAATGCCTGGCTATGATTCTCATCTAAGCAAATAACTCTCTAAAGTGTCTGGGTCATCGGGGAGCCAATAATGTTTGGCTACTGTGACATTTATTTGGCCTAATGGGTTCCTTCCTGAGACATTAATGTCTTTTCTGCATGCCTTGCCTACAATGGAATTGAAACTGACTTACTGCTACCCGTGGGTCCCTTTCTTCTCTTCAGATGATGTGATAAGTGAGCCTGTAGCAATCCTTCTGTTAGGTTAACTCACCTCATGTTGAGTAAGTGTCTCTTTGAGATGCCGTTGCTTTCTGAATGTTCCGTTTCCCCCTGCAGCCTTGTCAGTGCTTCTGAGTCTCTGGACTGTTGCAGAATTCTATTGCGGATTCTCAAGTTCACAGTGATATTAAGACTTCAGGAATTAGCTTTTTTATCTTTCCCTGATGGTAACTCATTCTTCACAGGTTCCCTTTACAACACACAAGAATCAAAACCTTCATAATCATAGGGCTAGAGAGATGGCTCACTGGCTGCTCTCACAGAGGACCTGGGTTCAATTCCAAGTACCCACACCGTCATTCACAACTTTCTGTAACTCCAGTTCCAGGGGATCTGAAACACCATTCTGGCCTCTAGGCACCCACATGATGCATAGTCATTCACAGACACAAACATTTATATAAATAAAATAAAAATCAGAAATTTAAAAAGGTTATTTAAAATATCATAGCCATAATTGAAAATGACTGAATTTAGTGAACATGTTTTTTAAAAGTTTCTTCATTTTACCTGCATGTGTTTGTTTGTATATGTGCCACAGGGTCATTAGAAGGACATAAGAAGGCCCTGGATCTACAGGAACTGGAATTTCAGGCAGATAGTTATGAAAGCCTCCTATCTTGAGTACTAGGTCTTTTGCAAAAGCAGCAAATACCCTTAACTTATGAGCCATCTCTTTAGCCCTGACTTTTTTTTTTTCAGACAAAGTTTCAGTTATCCCAGCCTGGCCTTGAACTCAATATCCAGCCAACAAAAACCTTGGGCTTCTTGATTCTCCTGGCATTACCTCCTGAATGCTGGGCTATGAGCCACACCTCCCTCAATTTACACAGGACCGAGAATGACTCTCAAGCTTTCATTATACTAAGCAAACACTATCAACTGATGTACATTCCTAGTTTCAAGTCTATGAAAATTTTTATGCGTTGACAATGTCTTCTGGAGTGGGACACTCTAATGAGTGTGACACATGAATATTCAAAGTCCTTGACAGAATATATCATTATGTCCTCCACCTCCACAAGGCCTGCTCCTGATCTGGCCGATCAACATTCTGTTCTGGAGTAGGAAAGGCTCTTGAGGCCCCACCATTTCCTGGGTATTTATATGCAGTTAATGATTTCTGGAAGAAGGGGACATTTTTCTTCTTAGCAACTGTAAAGCTACCCATGCTCCTGTGAGCAACCCTAATGAAACTCATTGATTTATTTTTAAAAAGACTTGAAAATAGAAAAATGATTAGCTAGACAAAGAAAGGAGATTAACAGGGAGACAAGAGATGGGATGGGGTATGCTCAAAATACACCATGTACATGTATAAAAGTATCATAATGAATTTCATTATGTGCAATTATATATAGCAATAAAAAGATGAAAAAAATCAGGACAGACAGTGGTGTCAGTCCCAGACCTATAAAGATTCAGTGATCTTGTTGATGGGAAGTCTTGAGTGAATGGACAGGATGGTATAGGAAGTGAGGAGGCAGAGATATGTGGGAGAAAAGTCAGAATGGAGGAATTCCAATACTGGAGATAAAACCTTAGACAGCCATGTGAGTGCTCAGCATTTGAAGTCAGCTAAAGACTTAACTGTACACCAGAAACAACCCCCAATACATCGCAGAAAAAAATAGATTCTGGGTCTGCTGTTCTGATTCTGATTGTGTGATTCTGAAGCAGATCTTGGAATCTGTACTTCAAAGTCCTCAGTGATAATGACATAGCAATTTGACTGCCTGGATTGCTCATGATCGTTCACATGCTGGTTCAGAGCATAGGCCCTGGGATCCAACAAGTCAAGGATGGATTCAAACTCTGGTGCTGCCAATTGATTTAAACTCTGATTCTTGCATTCATTCCTCTGTCAAATTATGCTGGTGAAGTTGGCTTTAAGGATCCCAGGAGAACATGTCTCTGAAATGCTGACCTTGACCTTCATCCAGAGAAAATGGTGAGTCTATTTCTCACTAACTTCCTGCTCAATGCTCAGTGGAAGAGAAAGAACCCTGAAAGGTTCCATGTGGGATCCACCCCTGTTCTACGTCCCATGCCAGTGAGCATGGAGACATCTTCTTGCAGCCACTAAATCAGAACAAAGTCCTTCTCTAGTCAGAAGAGGAAAGGGTAGCAGCTTCGGCAGCAGATGTGTGTCAAAGAGGGTGCCTGGAACACAGGGCCTTGATGACTGCACACGAGTGCCAAGCCTGCCTGTCAGTGTGCCCTCTGTCTCCACTTTCTTATGAGTGTCTCTCATTCAAATATGGCTATAGAAGCCTCTTCCCCTTCCAGTTACCCTATGGAAAAACCCATCTCATATGTGTGCAGTGGACTTACCAGAGAAAGCATTCTAATTGATGGCATAAATTGGTAGTCCTTGGGCTGGTAAGAGGTTTTAATAAAAGAATAAGTAAAACTTCTCTAAGTTTTACTAATGTTTTTATCATCTGATACTCTGTTCCCAGTTATACACATCTTACAGCTGTGCTCTGTACACAATGTGGCTGTAACACTCAGGAATGCATAAAAGCTGTGGTTGCCTGCACAAGACCTGTACAAGATGGAACAATCAACATTCTGACCTGGATGGGGAGGTGCTCTCCAGTGCCCTTTTGGTGGCTTATGGATACTGGGGAAGAAGAATCATTCTTGAGGGGTTAGCCACTGGTAGGCTTTCCTTGCTACAGGGGATGGTCCCCATACATGTACATATGAGTGGTGCTAACTTTGACCCAGTGGTTTATAGAGGAGGAGGAGGTGGTGGTGGTGGTGGTGGTGGTGGAGGAGGAGGGGGGGGAGATAGAATGGATATGATTTCACTATATATATGAGTGGACTTCTCAAGAAGTCCATAAAGAAAAACTATGATTACAATATAAAAACATTCTAACAAACATAGAGCAATTACAAAACAACGAAAGTGTAAAGTGATTAAAACCATCTGCTCATGTAGGTGTGTCTGTGGGAGGGCTTCTCAGCTCACTGGAGGAAGCAGCAGGTGTCCTGATACCTGCTCTGAGCATCCTTCCAGTGGAGGACACACGAACTCCAGTCTGGTTCCAAAACCCGAAGCCAGCATGCAGATCTTCAGACCTTTCCTCAGGCCATCTTTAACTCCCCATTTTCACTTCCTGAGTTAATGAGTGGCTAATGTGGTTCTCAGAAGGATTAAGTAAAAAAAACAAAGAATGTAAAGCCCCCAACTTGATTCAAACACAGCAAGTTATTACTAAGACAATGATAACATATACATTCTGAGCAAGGGAGGAAAATCAGGCCCAAAAGCTGCTACGCTATCTGCAGCCATCATCGGATCTGATGGGACAGTTTGTGAATGCTTTGGCCGCCCTTGCAGGAGAGAGGTTATATCTCACAGGATTGAGTTATTAGGGTGGTCAGTCACCATTCTAAGCCCCCTTTATATAAAGACAAAGGCAATTTCTTTTCTTCTTTCCTTTTTCTCTCCCTTTCTTCCTCCCCAGCCTCTCTCTCCTTTTCTTCCTTTTTGAGACAGGATCTCACGTATCCTAGTCTGACCTCACCCTTACTTGTTAACTGAACACGACCTTTGATTCCTGATCATCCTGCCTCATCTACCTGCATCCTGAGTCATGGAATTATTGAGTGGCATCGGTGCACCTAGTTTTATGCAGTGCTGGGGATGAAACCCAGAGCCTATGTGTGTTAGCACGCCAAGCACTCCAGCTGAGCCGCATTGCTAACCCAAGGCAATCTTCCAGTCCAGTCTAGTCTATCCTGTCTTGTCCTATTTGTCTACTCTGCTCTGTTTTATTCTATTCGTTTTCCCTTTTCTGACCCCAGCAGAACTTCCCATTGCAGAAGCTGTTCACAGCTTCAGACACATGGCTGACATCCAGATGAACACACCTAGAGGCACATTTGGGTCCCGCTGTCACTCTGAAGGAGCAATGTTGGTGATTGCTTTTGTTGCATGACTAATTTTAAATATTTGTTTGATATGCAGATGATGTCTCCCCGTGACAGCTGGAGGAGACCTGCTGATGTCTGGCTCTTCAAAACGACACAGCCCCGCTGCTGTTCCCACTCAGTTACTGGCACTGTGTTACGTTTGTTTGGAGCACTGATACACTGCTTGATTGTCAACGCTTCAGGCAAGGCCACAGCAAATACATGGGCGACAAGTGGAAGACGGTGCTTCTTCTAAACAGAAACCCTGGAGACGCCACTGTGACTACCACCCTCCCGCTCCTAGCAAAAACCAAGCCCTTCTCACCTTATACTCATTCTGAATTTACTTCTGTACCTTTCTGATTGACTCTGGAAATGTATCTCAGGCATTGAGGATCTGATTATATCTTATTGCATCTATCTATCTTCTTGCTTAGACATCTTTGTGCAGTATGCAACATACAGAACCTTCCATTATGGCCCTAATCCAGAACTTCTAACTTTATACATATTGTAGAATTAAAAAATATATTAATCTGTTATCAGAGGCATTCTTAGGATAAATCTTTTGATTAGAAAAGTCCTACTCAGTGTGTGTGTGTGTGTGTGTGTGTGTGTGTGTGTGTGTGTGTGTGTGTGTGTCTGGTGGATTCCTGTGGAAGGGGAGCCCCACCAGTAAAAATCCTGTCTCTCTGATTAATAGGGTTAGTGGGGGAAGAGAAGAAAGTTTGGCTGAGATATTTAGAGAGGGCCCAAAGAGAATGGTGAGGTCTGGGTAGGGAGAACGAAAAGATATTTCTCAATGACAGCATAGGCAGAGGCTTTAATAGGAGCAAGTATGTCTAATATTTTGGGTTGGATTTGGGGAAGGGCACCACATAAGTCTCCTCTGTTGCTTTTAAAGATTAACTAAAACTCATCAAGCTAACCATGTCTCATGGTAAGTTTAAGAAGTGAAAAGACTGATGTGCTACCCTTCAAGACTGGGGCTTACAAGACCCCCCACCCCTCAAACTGACCCGAGTCAAAGAGGGAAAAAAACAAATAGGTGGTTTGCACTGTGTCTGTGAGAACCACAGGAGAAGGAGAGGGACTATGTCCCCTGATCTCACTTCCCATCATGCATAGGAGTGGGAGACAATGACAAATTAATATGCTATTATTAATAATAGCAAATCCTTAAATGCTTATACCTTGTGACAATCGTTGTTGTAAGCCCTTGGTGTATATTAGTATTTTATATACTTCCTATTGTGAACTTTTATTATGAGAGAAACAGAGATTCACATTTTAGAAAATTAGAGAGAGTCCATATACTGTTTCGTTTCCACCAATGATAAGGTGTGGCAAAACTGTAATGCAATAACATAACCAGAAATCTGAACTCAGAACAGTCAAGTTACAGAACATTTCTAACAGCACACAGATGTCTCCTGTTCATACAGCCACACCCACTTTCCCTCACTCTGTCAATAATGTTTATAGTTCTAGAATTTTCCATTGCAAGAACTTGTTCTAAATAGAATTATACAGTATGTAATTTTTTGAGATTGAGTTTTTTTTCCTTTCAACATAGTACTCTATAGATCTGTCCAAATTTTGCATTCACCAAGTTTTCTCTTTTCACCACCAAATAGTATGATTCTCTCCCCAAAGCATGCCCCAAAATATGAGTGCTGATAGTAATGTTTTAGGGTAACAGCTTAACCCACACCTTAGCTGGGGTTTGCATGAAACAGAAACCTAAAGCATTTCTCAGAAGTCCCTATAGCTAGTTGAGCAATGCTAACTATTCTAGTTAGGGTTTCTATTGCTATGAAGGGACACTATGACCATGACAACTCCTATAAAAGAAACTATTTCATTGGGGTGTCTTGCTTATATTTCAAAGATTCAGTCCCTGGTCATCACGGTGGGACACAATGGCATATAAGCAGACACGGTTCTGGAGAGGTAGCTGAGAGTCCTACATCTTGCAGGCAACAGGAAATAATCTGTCTCATATGAGACCTCAAAGCCCGCCTCCACATTGACACACTTCCTCCGACAAGGACATACCTAAACCAACAAAGCCTCACCTCCTAAGAGCATCATACCCTTTGGGGGTTATTTTCTTTTAAACCACTATACTAACCTGAACTGTCAGCATCTCATGTATCTGAAAATATTTGCAAGCTGACCTATTGCTCTTTCAGACAGCCTCCTGTTGTTGACACATGTAAAACCCAAAAAGGTTTTGCATCTATTGCTACCCTCTACTGTCTGAGACAGCTGAATTGTTCTGCTTTATTATTATTACTATCATCATCATTATCATCATCATCATTATCATTATTAATCAGTTCTTCTCTCAATAAAGAATGGCTCTATTTGGTAGTTTCTTGCTGTACTCACTTACATTTGGTGCTGAGACCCAGAAATGATACTTGGATCCTCCTTTGGGGACCTGGTCCCTCCCCCACACCAAAACTGCCTTCTCATTTATGCTGAGGTATGGATGATTTGCTTATGTTGGCTTCTGCTTTCCATCACATTTGACTCCAGATTCTGAGTCTCTCTCTCTCTCTCTCTCTCTCTCTCTCTCTCTCTCTCTCTCTCTCTCTCTCTCTCCTCACTGACTAGGGTCCTGGGACCCTATCATTTGGTTAGGAAAGCCTGTGTCTTGTGATATGGACATTCTCTTAATGAACCTCAATCCACCTGGGGACCACCCCACCTTCTCCCGCATGGAGTTTCTGTCCAGTGCTTCCCTCCCTCCGACTGGATCACTCTTCTTGCCTTCTGCAACGTATGACCTATAAACCACATCTACTTATGCTTGTATATCCTTTTAGTCACCTCCTTCTGTAAGATCTTATAGTTACAATCACCAGTGTCTGCACTTGGAAGAGAAAGACTTTTTCCTAACTGTTTTCTACTTACTTTTTACTCAATACTGGGATACCTTTTCTGTCACCCCCTTTCCAGGATTCCTTTATCTCATTAACCATGGATAATCTCAGGTCACACCTGACTACACTACCCCTCTTGTCTGTCTCCTCAAATCTCTTTCTTCTCTTGGGTTCCATAATAGCATTAAGCCTCACCACCTTATTTTTTCTTTTAACTTGGCTTCAGTGCAACTTGATAGTCTCAATGGCCAAAAAGATAGCACATTTGATTTCCAAACTCTCTAAGATGGTGACAACTTCTGTTATTATACAGACAGATGATCCAAAATTCCCTTTCTCTAAGACCTCTTTGCTCTCCATTCTCATTCGTTTTTCTCATCAGTGGGTTCAGTCTGAAAGAGATTCACATGTCTTTTGGATGTGGATAATACTAAAATGTTATCATGTGCTGTTGTACTTTATTGAAAAATCTGGCTCTTGAGATGGGATTTTATCTGTCTACTCTAGACCCAACAATGTTTAGAGTTTTTTCCAAAGCCTCTGTCCTGACTCTGTGACAGGGGTAAAGGACAAAACATAATAACCCAGAAAAAAAAAACCACTTTGGATTTGAGAACAGCTAAGAGCTAAACTGTTTCCAATAGATATTAAAAATCACAAAGTATAATATCAGACGTTTGACTTTCTAAATCTCCTCACCCCTGACTTGTTTAATATCTTTAAAACCTTTGTTGAAATGTAAACTTTATATATCTAATGATTTTTTAAATATATTCACATGTGGTTAAAAAATAAATCCCTACAAAAACATGGTGGGATATGCTTTTAAGCCCACAACTTGGGAGGCAGAGGCAGGGGCATATTGGAGTTCAAGACCAGCCTGACTACAGAGTGAATTCCAGGACAGCCTGGCCTAGAGAGAGAAACTCTGTCTCAAGCAAACAAATGAACAAACAAACAAACAGTAAGATTTCAAACAAACAAGAAAATAAAAAAGGTAGAAGATTGAAACTTGAATAAAAGAATTGATAGTTGAAAATCCATGTATACATAAGGAATCTTAATTTTCTATTGAGTACCACCAAATATGTAATTTTGATTTAACTCTTGTTTATAGTCAATAGAATTTACTAGCAATGTGTATGGATCATTAAATTTCCTAGGTTAAAAAGTTTTATTTAGGCTAACAGAAACTGACTTAATAATATAAATCCTTACGTTGTTGCTAACTTGGTTAAACTTTAGTTATTCGGAGAAACTGAGTCATATAAAAATTGTGATACTCTGTAAAATTACACTAAAAAAGGGCCAGAAAAATAAGGTTTTCAGTCTTTCTATGGGCTGTATTTATAGCTTAAATTTTATTGTGGTACTAAAATATCTTCATTTCAAAATTTATACATTTTTTTAGGATTAAGCTTTCATTTTTATAAGCGGTACCAACTTATTATAAACTGCTAAAAATAATCAAGACATACAAATTAATGGCCAGTCGCCTTTAAATGATCAAATACTGCAATATACTCCAAACATGCTAAGTACAAATGTGGTTCATTTACAGGGGCAAGCTTTCGCCTTCTGTATATGTTGTCAAAGTTGGGGCTCAAACAAGTAGCTACAACCAAATCAGGCTTGTATAATGTAAAAATAATATTCAAAATCAGGTACTAGATATGTCCTTCTCATAGAGATCTGATAAACATAACATTTATGGTGTTCAGTGGAGGGAGGAGCAGGGACGGACAGAAAGGGCTTTCCAGGATAGACAGACATACCAGTTTCTGGTAGTGGCCCCAAGGCCACCTCCAAAGAAGATTTAGGACCAGTGGCCCCAAGGCCACCTCCAAAGAAGATTTAGGACCAAAGGACGCCATCTAGGACCTGCTTCAAATTTGTCAACATCAGTCACTGGGCAAAGACTGTCTTTTACTGATAGGAACCCCACTTAAGCTGAAGCAGAACAGTAGTGGAATGACAGCCCCTCTTTACATCACCAAAGGAGATCAGTCTTCCCCCACCCCAAGTTCCCTCCATGGGAAAATCTCTCAGATTTTCTGGACCTGGTAGCCAAAGACTGATCCTACCCAGGGACCTTAGCTCCCAATACAACCATTGATAGTACTGTAGAGGAGCCTGAATGACTGTCCAGTACTGGGTAAGTCTCTGCCGTTTTAATTGATACAGAGGCTACATGGTCTATACTTCCTGCTCACTCTGATAAAACTAACTTGTCTCATATGTCTGGGGTAGGTGTTGCCATCCAGCGCCACCAGCCTGGGACTACATACAGGTCCTCTCTGGGGCCATGTGACCACTCATTTCTTCATGTCTAGTTGCCCAACCCTGTGATTGGGTAGGAATATCATGAGCAAATTACACTTTTCCTTTTCTTTCATTGAACTCTTTCCTGAACTTCTTCCTCTCCTGGCCTCTGAAAACCAACTCCCTCTGGTTCAGCTTTCTTTTAAATACAAATTAAATATATTTCCTGCTTTATATCAAGTCAATAAATCATTCCAATCATGTGAGAAAGCCTCGGGATGTTTTGACAGACACGGTCTTCTGGTTCTTCATCTGGTTGAAGTTAAAAGTCTGCCTTCACCTTCAGAACGTTCTGGCTTTGCAATAACATTTTGTGCAAAGGATGGACATGTTGCTCGCTGATGATACACATTTGAGAGCTTTAAAGGCAAGTTTAAATTACCCAAGTCTCTTAAATGAAAAAGCTCTGAAACTGAGGCTTAATTACCTGCCAGCTTAAATTGGTTTCAAGTATAAAAGTCAGGCCGTGCTTTTTCCTAGAGCTAACAAGCTTCCTGCTGAGATAGGTGAACTCACAAAAATGTTTCAATAAAAACTCCTCAAAACTACCATGCTATTGTTACTGACTTAAAAATTGCTTTTTACTCTCCTTTATGCTTTAATTATGAATTTTTTTTAAAAAAAACTTGCTTTTCAATGACTATTCTCAATAATTAAGGACCTGTGTCTCATGGTAAATGATGAAGTGTTTCCAGAATAAGAATAAAATAAAATAAAAAGGTTTATGCAAGTAAAATGGGAAAGCATTTTACATTTTCTAAAAATGAGACTTAAAGATGATATATATGGTATTAAAATTTTAAAGTTTAACATATTATATTATATATATAACATTAAATTATATCTGATAATTTATTATATTAATCTAGTCTTGGTAACAGTTATAAGCATTGTCTACTAAACCTTTGTAAAAATTATTTTCTCATATAATACATCCCAACTGCAGTTTCCTCCCCTCCACCCCTCTCAGTCCCTTCCTTCCCTCACCCCAGATCCATTTCCCCTCCAATTCTTTTTAGAAAAGAGCATAATTCCCAGGGCTATCAATAGAACACAGTATAAAATAATATGACAAGACCAGGCACAAACCTTCATATTGGAGCTGGGTAAAGCAACCCAGTGAGAAGAAAAGGGTCCCAAGAGCAGGTAAAAGAGTCAGAGGCAGATGGTTCATAGAAGACCTATCACAGATGCATGCAGCTTCATGATTTCTGCTTCAGTCTCCGTGAACTGCTATGACCTCTGTTCTCCGGATTTCCTCCACCTCTCAGGCTTCTATAATTCTTTTTCCCTCTCTCTCATGGAATCCAAAAGCTCCAAGAGGAGGGACTTATGAAGATCTTCACTTTGGGCTCTTTCTCCACCTAAGGTTTGGGTATGGGTTTCTGCATTTGCCCCCCTCAGCTGAGGAGGAAGCCTCTCTGATGACAATTGGGATAGAAGTCTATGAGTGTAGCAGAATATCATTAGGAATCATTTTATTGATTTTTTTTTAAATCCTAGGTCTCTAGGCTGTCCAGGTTCCTGGTCACAGAGGCAGTGTATACTTATTAAAAATTCATTTGAATGACAACATAGTCACAAACTCAAAGTTTTACATTTTTTAAAATATAGACTTTAAAAGTACTTATTACTATGCTAGAGAAATCCCTCTCTGACCTATATGTATCCAGTTGTCTGCCCAAGAGGAAAAAATGTTCATGTTTTCATTCCAGAACCATATTCTGGGTCCTCAGCTCTTCTTTCTCACTGTTCTCTTTCTTTCTGGGAAATTTTTGACTTATTACAGATTAATGTTCATACTTCTATCATAGCAATAATTTGTCTGCCTTTATTTTTGCTATGGCTCAAAGTCATGCATTTGCTCAAGTGTTTATAGGTATTTAACTGCTTTCTCTACAATGAGGATTTTTGTAAAGATTATGAATAGTGGCCCTGCTGATATATCTAAAGATAACTGCTCCCCCTCAGGTCCTTAAATCTACCTTCTATTCCTAATCTATATCTGTCCCAGCAAATTTCTACTCAGTTGACAGATGCCATCAAGGAATCAACCTAGGCTCTACAGCTGCTCAAGAATCAGCTCACCTCAGTAGGCTGGATGGTCCTAAAAACCAGGCCCTTGGCTTGCTGATTTCTAAGAAAGGAGGCACTTGTCTCTCTTTTGATGAACAATGCTGTTACTGTAAAACAAATCTGGCAAGAGTGGATTAAAAACCTAGCCAAATCCACATGCAGAATCCAACCTCTAGGAGATGACTCCAATACCGAACTCTCACCCTGGTCTCCTGCGGGCTCATGGTTTAACCTCTTGCCATCTCTCTGATCTTATCTTCCTCACAGTAACAATTGCTCACCACGTCTTTAGATATTTTTTTTCAGAAAGAATTAATGAGTTGATCCCACATTTAGTGAACCAGCTGCTTCTGACAGAAATAGCTCAGGTTTCCTATCACTGCCTTCTGGTTGAGCCCCTGATTGGGACCAGCATTCCAAGCCAACCCCTTTTCAATATCCCTACTTGGAACAAAGAAGCAGAGCTTGAGAGAACCCCAGATCATCAATAAATGACTGAAATGTTAGGTCCCCAGAGCAAGCCCCAGAATGGCACCCCAACAACTTAGCATTGTACTCTAGAGATCTGTAAACATTTTGTCCTCCCAAGTACTTTTCTCTTTTTCATCACTAAATAGTATTCTATGATACAGGTGTAGTGTTCTATCCACAAAGCTGGTACCCAAATGACAGTGCTAATGTTTTAGAGTATCAGCTGGACCTCCACCTGAGCTGGCTTTGCCAGGAAACAGAAACTTAAAGCATTCCTCAGAAGCCCTTACAGACTGGCTGAATAGACTAACCTCAACTGTCAGCACCCCATCTATCTGAAAAAGTCCTCAAGCTAACCTCATGCTGTTCCATGCTCTGGAGCAGCCTCCCCACTATCCACCCATATGAAGGCTAACAAGCTTTTTGCTCTTACTGCTGTCTGAGGCAGTTGGATAGGTTTTTTTGTTTGTTTTGTTTTCATTCTCGTTTCCTTAAACTCTTCTCCCTACAGAGTGTCTATGTTCAGTTGCTTCTTGTTGCACCTGCTTGCATATAGTACCACATTTTATTTAAGCTTGCTCTATGAAGGACATATGGGTCATTTCCAGTTTGGAAGTATGAATAAAAATACCAACACTTCTTAATTGACTTTACTTATGTAAATCTAAGTTTTCATTTTAAAGTGTCAAGGAAAGGAGTTACTGGGTTATACGATATTTGAATGTTTCATGTTTTAGGGAACTGCCAAATTGTTTTTGAAGTGGCTGTGCCTCTTCACATTTCCATTAGAAATGTGTGAATGATCCAGTTTCCCAGCATCCTCACCAGCACTGACTGGGAATTGTAGGCAACGTGCTGTCTTTAGGCCAAGGCATTTGAGATTTCTAGAAAATTCCCATGAAAATTCCCCACTCACTTGATTCAGAAATGGATAGACTTGTAACAGTGTGAACATTCAGAAAGAACAAACCACAGAGCAGATGGAGCTTTTAATGAGGACAAAGAATTGAGAAGTAAGAAGTCTTTTTTACTTTTACAACAGTGCTACCCAAAGAACTCTTGGGCCCTACAGTAAGATAACAAGAACAGAGAGTTGGTGGGGAGATGGCCCAGCGGTGTAGTAGTTAGTCTTTGTCAACTTGGCACAAACTAGAGGTACCTGTGAAGAGGGAACCTCAACTGAAGAAACTGCCTCTATCAGGCCTGTGAGCAAGTCTGTGGGTTTTTTTTTTCCTTCTGATTAACAGTTAATGAAGGAGAATCCAGCCCACCAAGAGTAGCTCTACCACTGGGCAAGCTATGGGAATCCAGCCAGTGGTCAGCTTTCCTCCATGGCCTATTGCAGTTCTTGCCTCCAGGCTTCCATCTTGACTTCTCAGTGATGGAGACGACAGATGGTAGCCAGTGAAGCCAGTAAGTTTTCTTTTAATAAGATAGCCGCCAGTAAGTCCTCTCTAAACACACACACACACACACACACACACACACACACACACACACACACACACAGCAAGAGGAAAGCAAGTGCCTCTCATGTCAAGGCAGTAAGCTCTTGTTATGAAAGTATGAAGCCCTGAGTGCTATGGGATTATGTTCTATGTTCTGGTAATTTGTCCCTCCCACTGGTTTCATAAAATGCTTATTGGCTAGAAGGCAGACAAGAAGTGTGGGCAGGACTACTAGACTAAGAAAACTCTGGGAACAGAAAGAGCAGAGCAGAATGGCCAGCAGACACAGAGGAAACAAGGCCAGGATGCTGGTCTGAGAAAAGGTACTAAAGCCTCTTGGCTAATCATGGACTACTTTAAGAATTAAGAGTTAGAAAGTTATATGACTGAGCCATAGACCAGTCAGCAAGAAATTAATATAAGCTTCTGTGTAATTCTTTGAGACTTTGGGACTGCTGGTCTGGACTTCAGGGCTATACAGAGTTAAGCAGCTGCAGGCAGGTCTGGATCTTGGGGCTAGTACAGGCCAGAAATTCTTATTACACCTGAGTTCAATTCCTGGAACCCACAAAAAAGTAAACACAAAGATACATATGTAATCTTCGTGTTGGGCAAACAGAGACAGCAAGATCTGTGTATTTCACTGGTCAGCTACAGCCAAATGGCCATTGAGCTTCTGAGTCACAGAGAGACCATGCTTCAAAGAGTAAAGGTGAGTGTGATTGAGGAAGACTCCACTCTACATCCATCTGTGGCCTACATCATACACACCATGCGCGCGCGCACACACACATATACAGGGAGAAGCTCAAAGAAAACTTTAAGATCTCTTAAAACATAGAGACAAATGCAGACCAGTTCCCTGCAAGCCTCCCAATCTACTATTTGCAGAACCCTTGCAGTTAATAAGAAACATGGAACTTCACATCCCTCACCACCCTGTTAACCAGTGGTCCAGTCTCCCAGGTGCCCAGGCCTTTCCTTTGCTTGTCTCGACCCTCCATCATCACTGGCTACCATCATGTTTATGGCCTCTGAGGATTCTGCTCACCATAGTATGGATTCTTTGCTCCATCAGTTCTTCTCCTTTCAGCCAGAAACCCCTTCATCTTCGTAGTTCCTCATCCTTCCTGCATTTTGATTCCTAAGCTTTGGTCCAGGATTCTTATTATTTCAGAGATAAAGTGTGCTAAACAGGCGCTCTGGAAGAAGCAGGGCAGAGTATGAGTCAGGCAAAGGGAGAGCACCATGAAATGCTCCAATTAGAGGATGTTAAGATTATCACCACTTCCCTAAGGGATTATAGCTTTACAAGGCAGCGTGTTAATCACACTGTCACAATTCTAGGGCATCTCAGTGATAAACATGCTATTTTTATTATCACTAAAAATGAGAAAAGTGAGGATGACAAGGAAGTTTAGGGGGTAAAGACACCAGCAATCAAGCCCAGTGACCTCAGTTTCAACCCCAAACCCCCATGGTGGGTGGAGAGAGCCAACTCCTGAGAGTTTCCCTCTGTCCTCCACTCGCATCATGCAGAGGATGTGGCACACACATATCCTCTCCTTCCCTCCCTCCCCGCCTTCCTCCCTCCCTCTCTCTCTTTCCCTTCCTCCTTCTCCCCCTCCCTCTCTCCCCACAGATAAACAAATTATTTTTTATTATCCATGTATCCCCTTAGGGCTGGAGAGATGGCTCAGTGGTTAAGAGCACCGACTGTTCTTCCCAAGGACCTGGGTTTGATTCCCAGCATCCACATGGCAGCTAACAAATTATTTTTTTTTTAACAAGAAAAGGAGATTTGTGAATAAATTACACACCCACCTTCCACATTCTTTAAACAGGGAGCCAAGATCAAATCCAAGCAGTCTGATTTTAGAACCTATGAGCCAAGAAAAGTGCATGTTCTACCAGCTCAGACCCTACTCAGAGTCTACATGTGATAGAAACACAGGAAGTACTGTTTCAGGGTGGCTTCCCCTATGTGTAGACCCTGTCTGAGTTCTAGGAGATGCCTGGCTTCCTTGAGCCTTGTGAAATCCCCTTAAGTGCTCACAGCTGGTCTGGACACCAACTTGAATGAGGTGACCAGCCCTGCCTAAAATAGCACATAATACCTACAGAGGGTTTGAGCTGTTGATGTCTTGACTCATAATCTTTCAGCTTTGTGATGGTGCAAAAGTGATATTCTGCCATATTTCAGATTTTGAATTATGATAATTTTCTCAGTCGAGTGACATGAGAAATTACAGAATGCACACACGCATCATGTGGATCCAGACATTAATAACACCCTGGTTATTTTACCCTCTAAGTATTCTTCTACAGGATTTTTAGTGCAAAGGGAAAATATTATATTGGGGTGGATATTCTAATTATAAGTTGAGTAAAAAATTAAAGACAATGTGAAAAAGATGTCTGATTTGATTCTTAAAGAAAAATTAAGACTTCATCAGTTGACAGAAATGGACCCAGTAGAAATTGTTGTACCTTGTCAAATTATGGATAGAAAGTGAACCTTGGCAAAGAGTTTACAGTAATTTTTTGGGTAAGAGATTAACAATAGATATCCCCAAAGCAAAATAATTCAACTTATAAAGAGAACTAACTAGATTCTTCCTCATGTTGTATGGGGAACATCAATTTCTGGAGCCCCTACATTTTATACAGATATAAATAAATCAGGAAAGGCATGTTACAAATCAGGAAATATAAGTAGTATGGGTCAAAGTCTATAATTCTGTCCAAAAGTCAGAATTATATGCTATTATGATGGTATTAATAGATTTTTACAGAACCTTTTAACATACTGACTGTCAGTATACAGCAAGAGTAGTTTTTCACATAGAAACTGCTGGCTTTATTCCTAATGAATCAGAACTAGTTATACTATTTATTCTGTTATAAGAAATAATCAGGGGACTAGAGAGATGGCTCAGAGTGGAGCAGTGACTGTTCTTCCAGAGGTCCTGAGTTCAATTCCCAGCAACCACATGGTGGCTAACAACCATCTATGATGACGTCTGGTACCCTCTTTTGTATACTGCATAATAAATAAATTAATAAAATCTTAAAAACCTTATAAAAAGAAATAATCAGGAATAGGAATTATCATATATATATATATATATATATATATATATATATATATGTCTGCCAGGACCGCTAGCACAAAGTAATGATGAAATTGATAAATTATTAATAGAAAATGTACTAGAGGCCTCAGAGTTTTATCAAAACATGCCAATAGCAAAGGTTTAAAAAAGTATTTCTCCATCACTTAGCAACAATCCAAAGAAATTGTAATAAGATATCCTACTGGTTCCTTCTATAACCAAACTTCATTACTAGCAGGAAATAGTCCTAATGGTATACATAGAAATGAAATTGGGCAGATGGATATGTTTCATTTTACAGAATTTAAGAATTTTAAATATGTACATCATACAATAATATGTCTTCAAGATTTCAATGGGTAACTGCTTTGAGTTTGGAAAAGGCTGATTTTGTAATCATGCATTTACTAGAAGTTATGACCACTATGAAAATACCTGTAAAAATTAAAACTGACAATATCCATCATATGTCTCTAGTAAAATGATTTTTTTTTGCTTACTATAATATAAAGCATATTACAAGTATACCACACAATCCTCCAGGGCAAGCAGTCATAAAATCAAATTGAACTCTAAAAGATATGCTAAATAAATAAAAAGAGGTAACAAAGACCCCCAGAAATAAAGTACATGATGCTTCATAATTTTGAATTTTCTCAATGTTAGTGAGAAAGGAACTACAGCTGCTGAAAGGCATTGAACTATAGAAAGAAAAAAAAAAAACCTACTGAGCTAAATTATCCTGTTTACTTCAAAGATGTATTGGGGAAGGGGTTTTGCTTTTGCTTCCATAGATGAAGAAAATCTGTTGTTATCACCAAAATTAATAAAGACTCAATTTGAACCGATGAAACTTCTTGATAAGGAGAAATATCCACTGACATGACAATTCATTAAGTTGTAAGAAAAACTCACCAAACAAGGGTTAGAGAAGGTTTTGTTTTTGTCTTTACAGAAAACTAGAAATACCCATCTTCAAGAAGTCAAAAGACTTTGGACATCTAGACATCTATAGCAGGAGAGAAGGCTGATGTAGGATGTCTTTCTGTACATGGTGAATATGCTTTATTACCATTGGTTAATAAAGAAGCTATTTTGGTCTATGGCAAGGCAGCTTAAAGGCAGACTAGAAATCCAAGCAGAGATAAAGACAAAGGAGGGGGAACCAAGGAGATACATTTTAGATAGATAGATCATCTTCAGGCACTTCAGATATCTATGGAATATGGGATTTAAGATATTTTAATGACATAGGTTCTTTTATTTTTATGACAATGAGATGGACAGCACCAATCTACTTCAAAGAAGATGGTGGACAATAAAGAAACTCCATACAGAGTTGACTTTCTTTGTGGCAAAGTTAGCCACTGGGCAAGAAAGTACTCTTACCTTGACTGCTGACAATAAATGTCCAAAATGGACAAGCAGGATACACAAGAAAGAACTGTTGAAGCTTGTTAGGACAAGGTAGGAAGATCTTTAAGAATATCCTGATTCACAGAGAAGTCTGTCATATATGCTGGGCCTATAGGCTGAAGATGGATGCCCCAATACTGCAGAGAAAACTTGGGTGACTACCCAGGCAGCCAGCTGTTTCTGTCATTTTCCACATTTTTTGGAAGTTGCTTGGTTGAATTTCCTGTCTATTTAGTAATATTTCCTTCTCATGTCTCTTAGGGAGTTGAAAATGAGATAGTTACAGTTTTCTAGTTACAGCTTAGGAAAAAAAAACTCATTAAGAGGTATAAAGTGTATAAGTTTGAGAGACATCAAAGATAGCTTTCAGTTGGTAATACAAGTTAGATAGAAAGTGAATTTGAATTTGATACAATCCTTTGGATTCACCAAAATAGGATAAATAATGTAATATTTTCTTTGAATTTGTTAATTGTTAATGGACTGGACATTACTGATATAATTATTGCTTGTATATTATTGTATATAACTATTATACCTATTGTATATAGCTTTTCTTATATTAATTATAACCTTTTTATTTTTTGACACAAAAGGCATATGAGATGGTATAAATAAATAAATAAATAAATAAATAAATAAATAAAACTAGCATTAAATATCAGAGGACAGAGCTAAGTCAGAGAGTAGTGATCCATGACTATAATCCCAGTACTTGGGAAGCAGAGATCCTCTGAATCTCTGTGAGCTCAAGGCCAAACAGAGCCAGGCAGTGATGACACCCACCTTTAATCCTAGCTCTAGGAACATTAAATGAAAAAGTAAAATAGTTGGGTGGTGAAAGAAACAACAGGCAGAAGAAGGCAGGAGTTTGCTCTTCTTTGTCTGCATGCCTGGTCAGTCTGAGGACCTACCCTATTTGTCCTGAGGAATTGGCTAGGTGAGAATTGGCTATGGTTTGTTCCTTTTTTCTCTGATATTTCATATTTTCCCCAATATCTGACTCTAGATTTTATTATAATACCAAATAAAATTTGTGCAATAAGGAATGAAGCATTTTCAATATGCTGTGCACTATGTGGAAAAACTACAGTGTTCAGCCAGCTTGCTATGTAAACCACATTTTGAGCTTATGATATTTCTAACTTAGGATGTTGTCTTAGTTCGGGTTTCTACTGTTGTGACAATACAGAATGACCAAAAAGCAAGTTGGGGAGGGAAGGATTTATTTGCCTTACACTTCAGCATTGCTGTTCATCACTGAAGAACATCAGAACAGGAGCTCAAGGGCATCAGGGCAGGATCCTTGAGTCAGGACCTGATGCAAAGAACATGGAGAGATGACAGAGGCCACCTTGCTCAGCCTGCTTTCTTATAGGACCCAGGACCTCCTGCCCAGGGATGGGGCCACCCACCATGGGCTGGGCACTCCTCTATTGATTACTAAATGAGAAAATATCTTACAGCTGAGTCTCATGGAGGCATTTCCTCAAGTGAGGCTCCTTGCTCTCTAATGACTCTAGCTTGTGTCAAGTTGACACACCAAACCAACCAGCACAAATGGGTTCATCAGAAGGTGACTCCATCACCAGCTGAGGAGCACCTTTATCTGAGAGAAAGGGAACAGTTACCATTACTACAGAATATGAAAGCATGTTTACAAATACCTCCATAAGAAAGAGTCAGGTAGATTCGATTCTAGTCAGATGCAAACCAACCTTCCACCTAAAAACAGGTACAAATGCGGAGCTTGCGGAACTACTGTTCTCAAATGAGAGAAAGTACAGAAAATCCAGGATGGTATGCAGCTGTCTGGGAAGTGTTTTTCCAATGCTGATGGCATAGAATTCAGTGTCCACTGCTTTACAGACACATAAAGAAGATGCTAACCCCAAGGCTGAACAAAAATGGAACACTAACCATAAGAGTCTTAGAATAAAGGACTCCAAGAGTAACAAAATCATTATGCTGAAAACTGGGGAAAGTACAACTCCATTCACAGATCTAAAAAAAAAAAAAAGGTCCAATGATGAACAAGGTGGAAAGAAATCACCTCCTATGTGAACCTCAGTGATCACAAAGGGTCACACACAATCTGATGTACCCACAGTGTCTAAAAATTTCAAGCCATTAAATCATTATAACTAATTTGCAGGTTTCAGGAGTGAGCTGCCCAGTAGGCTTCCCATGCCCAGGCAGTCAGACCTGTACTATATCCATATAACCAACACTAATTGGACACAGGTTTAACACACACAGACACACAGACTATACACATATGTATATATAAACTTATGTATATATTGCATATATATGAATAAAACATGTATTTGAGAGGAAGATATATATGGGACATGGGAAGATTGAGAGGAGAGGGTAAATGTGGATATGCTGAAATGGATTATAAGCATATATGAAATTTAATAATAATAAATGGGTCAATAATAATGAAAAGAATGAATAATAATCAATAAAAAGAATGAATTTTACAAATGATAATTTTCATGCTGTACGTATTTTAGCCCACTTAAAATAAATTCTGAAAAGATAATAAAGAATTAAAAAAAAAGTCGAGAGAGTGCCAAGTATTGACAATTGTCAGAAAAAATGGAGCACTCAGATATCAGGAATTTTTGAAGATGGAAATAAAACGAAGGGACAGAAGAAATACCAATGTCCCTCTGCGTCAGTTAAAAATAAATGCATAGAATGCATAGAGAAATGAAACAAACAGAAATACTAGAAACATTCCTGAATCATTTTATTTAGATTTATTTGTGTGAGGTTGGTATGTGTGTGTGAATGCCAGTGTCTGTGGAAGCCAGAAGGGGAGTCTGACCTTCTGGAATTGGAGTTAAAGATAGATTGAGCCTCTTAACATGAGTGCTGGGATGTAAACCCAAGTCCTCTACAAGAACAGCAAGTGCTCTTAACTATTCAGCCATTTCTCCCACCCCACTCCTGAACATAATTAAAAAAAGAAAAATGAGATTATAGTGAGAAAAAGTACAATAATATTGACCAAGAGTAATCTATGTCAAGATGGATGTTACTACAACATAATCTTTCAGCATCTAGCAAAACTGAGTATGTGACTTTAAGAGAAAGACTTAGATTACTGCCAGACATTCCAGGGCATGCTTAATGCCAGAGGAGAATTGAGTCATGTATTTAAGAGATGAGGAGAGGGAACATCAAAGATTTTACATCCAGTTAAAAAATTATTACTGAGAACAAAGGGCACAGATAAACTTATTGAACCACATGGACTCAAGCAATATTGGTCCCATAAGCCCTTTCTGAGCAATCTACTGTAGAATGGGCTTCAGACAATAAAATAATTACAGGGTCAATGACATAATGACCACTAATGAGCATCAAATAAATAGCCACAGGGACAAATAAAACAAAGGAAAAATGATGAGAAACAGAAAACACTGTGAAATGGCTAATATGTGTGTAATATTGCAATTTTATATGAATAACAAATACAACTATTAAAGATGGAAGGTATAATATTACAATACATGTCTGTGTACTTTAAATGTGTACTTTTGCTAAGTGTAAATTTGATCTCAATAAACCTGAAAAAGAAGGAGGTGTGAAAATACTCCATTAGTAATCTTCCTTGCTGAGACAAGATGCCTGACAGAAGCAATGTATGGAAAGTATGGATTGTCTACATTCATACTCCACCTCAGTGGCCAGAGAATGGGCAGCTGATCACAACTGCTCTGCAGTCAGGAAGCAGAGAAAAGACAGGAAGCAGAGGTGGTGATGTGGGAATGTCTTTCTGCATGCTGTGAAATAACTGTTTTGGTTGATGGTGGGCACCATAGGAGCAGGCAGGGAAATCAGAGCATAGGCAGGAGAAGGAGGGCAGAGTCAGACAGAGATGTGATCCAGCCACTCATGATGCATGGTGTAACGAAATAGGTAAGCCATGGGCCATGTGGAAGGACAGATTCATGGAAATGGGTTGAATTAAGATGAAAGAGCTAGCTATCAATATGCCTGAGACATAGGCTAAGCAGGATGATTCTTTGGGACTTTGGTATTGCTGGTCCAGATAAGCAGCTGCATGTAGATCCAGACCATAGAAGTAGGCAGGTCAGAAACCTCATGTTACAGGGTGGGGTGGGGCAGGCTACAAATATCGAGGCCTGTCCTCTAGGAACTCTCTTCCTCTAGCATAGCTTCACCTCCAATAGCTTCCATAATCTTCCCAAACAGCACCTGTAGCTGAGGAATAAGTATTCAAGCATAGCGCCGCCCCCAACATTTAAACCACAAGCCTAAAACAAAAAACTGTTTATTAACAATAATGGAGATGATCTTCTCATTATTATTATCCAGATATAGCCATAGATATGTCTGAGTTCAGGAGGGTCACAGAAGCAAACATGAACAGTTGTCACACACTGGCGGGGAGGGGATAAGATGAGCTTCAATAGTAATAATGATGATGATAATTGAATTAGATAAAAATGCAAATATGTTTAAACCTATGATTTCATAATGATGTTTTTTAAAATGGTCACCTTCTGGGTATTTCAGGAAACCAGTTCATTATATTGTAAACTGGATAGTAAATTAAAACAACACCTATTTCCTCATTGCCCTTGTGAATATCTTGGTGATCACACAGCAGGTGAATGGTTTCATTATCAAAGCATCACGGATGGACAATAAAGAGCAAATAGCAACATCAGAACAACATGGATCCAAGCTGATTGACAATCCTCCAAAGTCTCACTCCTTAATCTCTAGATCAAGAAATGCAACCATACATAATAGGAAAAGGACTTTATCTGTTTAAATGCTGGAAGAGGTGAAGTCCAGTGACAGAATGTATGTTTAGCATGCATCGGACCCTGGATTTGATCCTTAGCACATACCACATACATGAAAACACCTGATGTTAGAGAGTCTCTTCAACTCCCTGGTGGGACTAGATTTGATTTGGGGAGCCTTACAGGGAGAGGAAGAAGACAGGACAATAATGGAAGCATGTTTGGATGATGCTGAACTGCTGTCTTTGAAGATGGAAAAAGGCTCATTAGACAAGTGATGTAGCTCCAGGTCCCGGCAAAAGCCAGAAAAGCTATTTTTTTTCACTGGAAAACATGAGGCCACCAATTCCTTACTTCAGGCTGTGAACCATTTGAGTTTGAGGATGATTCATGAAGTCTTAAACTACATGCTTTGTAGCAACTCACCATCAACAGCTGCTCATACCAAAATGTCCAGCAACCACACAGGTATCTGTGTGTGTGTGTGTGTGTGTGTGTGTGTGTGTGCATGTGTGTGTGCTGGCTGGCTTAAAGGGAACAAGATGGGCTTCCATGCTAATAATAATAATAATAATAATAATAATAATAATAAATACCAGTTGTTAAGCATCAACTGTTGCAGATATGGCAAAATGAGACTCACCAAGTATTTCATGTTCTCTCATCTTGTCAAACCCCACCTACATCTGGCATCTCCACCAAGGCTATAAATCGGATTCATATAAGCCTTGAAATTGCTTCTAATGGTAGCAAATACAAAGAACAGGAAATTCTTGACTGCATTAAGAGTAATCATAGATAACCAGCCTGTGGAAGAATCTGCAAGCCAAATAGCTTGGATTCTGCACCAGGTGAGTTACAAGGAAGGGATGGATAGAGAAGGAAACTATAGCAGTAGAGATACTTAAATGGTATATGACATTTTAATATTTGTGGAAAACCAGTGTCTATAATCCAGACATATGTATTATCTGGTAAACTGTGAAAAGGTAACTCAAGGGAGCAATAGCAGAGGACAAAGCAAAATGAAACAAGATGGCTGGTGTTTGGAGAAAGATAAAGACCAGGAGCATGTGAGACAGCTCTTAGGAAGAGCTGCCAGAGAGGTTTTATTGTTCTAGCCTGGAAGTTCTCATATAACTGAGGCTGACATTGAACCCATGGCCCATCTGCCTTGACCTCCTGAGTGCTGGTATTACAGGTATAAACCACATGCTCAGCTCAAAGTTTTTGTTTTATTTTTTTCTTGAATGATGTTCATCTCATAAAAATTAAGCATGCCATACAATTGATTGTTGCGGTTTTTCTCTATCTGTGGTTTAAAGACTATTATTTTGTTTCTTAAAACAACCATGATAAGCTAGAAAGCATCATTTAGATTAAAAATAGTCGACAAGTTCATTATAAAAATATAATATTTGGTTTTAAAACTTAATCAGCAGCTTTAACAGCAATTTAAAGAAACATAAAAAAGAAGGGAATTGGGAAACAAGATAGAGTAAAAGGGTAGTTGAGGCAGAAAGTGAATGGACAGAAAATGTCTGAGATCTAATCAGAACAGTGCTGAACACACACATATGCACTTTTCACTTGACATGATGCCATTGGACTCTGCCTGAGACTGCTCAGTGGAGATCTAACAACATCCTCTGTACTAATCCTGCATGGACAAAGCTTCTCTCTCATACAGAAACATTGACTTTTAATACATTCCTACCATTACTCTTTAGATGAGTACATCTTCAGATTGCATTCTGCCATATTATTTGAAGTCTTTAAAGTTTTCTATATGAGTTGCTGGTTTCATTTTTAAAAGGCAGTTTAATGAGCTTGAAGTTAGGGTTTAGACAAAAATTCTACCAAGTTTTGGAATGTCCTAAATATATTTCTGCTGTTTTGTAAAGTACTTTTATGTGAGTTGGCATTCTCCGCATTAACATTTACAAAATCAAAATAGAGATCAACTCTGAAAAACACTGAAGATGCCCATATCCTGTATTATCAAATAATAAGTAAAAATTTAATTTTAAAATGGAAATAAATGAGCAATCTATCTCATAATCATTTAAATTTCCCTTAGCCTTTAACAAATGGTAAAATCATGCATATACCACACGATTATTTCAAAATACATTGCTTTATGACTGTCAATATTTAATTTTATATCTCCATTTTATATACTTACATATAAAGGGTCATGTAAAAATACTATAAAATTAAAAGGATTCTTGAATGGAAAAAGTTTTGAAATCCCTGTTGTAATATAGCAGAGTGAGAGGGCAAAAGACAAAATACCAAGAGAAATTTTTAGAGCAATACAGAGGATAACAAGTTACCTTCAAAGGATTCAGGATTCAAACCAACTCTAGCTGCCTTCATTAGCAACACTAGAATAAAAATTACTCTGGAGGTTTAGTTCCCAAAATGTGAAGAGGACAGGAAAGTAATTTTAAGGGGTAAACGTCAGCTCTTAAATTAATCTCTGTGGGTCGTACAGGCAATCTCTTCCGGGCTTTACAGCGACTAAGAAGAAACGAGGATGACGGAGGGAAAGAGAGGAAGAACAGGAGGAGGGAGGGATGTAACCTGCTAATCAATGACCTTCATTCTTGTCTGGGCCCTTACAGACAGAGCCATGCTTGCAGAGTACCCACACAATGCAGGATTGCCCACAAGATCCATGTACACAGGGCATCAACACAGTACAGCCATCATGTACAGGGGCCATGTTCACAGGGCACAGGCACAGTGCAGCCATCACCCACAAAGCTATTCCTCTGGCAATTTCATTCACCTATTTAGACACTGCAGTCAGATAAAAGCCAATGACCCTGCAAAGCATGGTGTTCACACCAGAGAATTTTCACAAGCACTCTTCTACTCTGATAACTGAATGGGACTTGAAGGTTCCCTGTTATGCAATCAGGAACACAGCATCATCTTCTCTGACCTAATTTCCCTTATCTATCACCAACCTCCACCTGTACATTTAGTTATAGGTGTCTTCACACTGGGCCTTATCACTTGGATTGACTCTCAAATTATTATCAAATTGAAGCTTGCTAGGCATCTAAAAGCAGCTAAGTTCAAGGTGCACAGATGCTTACTATCTCTGACAATGATGAAGCCACAGGGAGACACTGTCTTCCATGTTGTTTAAAGATATGGTGTTGCTATGTAACCCTGGCTAGCTTTGAACTTGAGATTACCCTGCATTAACCTCCTGAGTTATGATATTGCAGGCATATACTTGTGTGTCCATCTCTTATAAACATCTGCACTGTATTGGCCCATAACCCAGCTGACATCTAGCCCCTTTCTGATAGAAATTTTGCCTCAGACTCATTTGAGCAGCCTTTCTAAGTTCTGGGCATCTCAGGACTCCAGAACTGCTGTTAGCGTCTCCTTTCTATTTCTAGGTCAGAGGCTGGAAATAATGGGTCCAGAATCTCTCCATAATTAGGATTATTTTCTTTAATTACTTTATTGCTTTGATCCTTGCCCAAGGTTCTCTCCACCCCAACCACTCCCAATCCTCTCCAATAGACTTCTGTAAGTACACTGATGGGCACAACAATGGGGAAGTTACTGCCATTCTTCTCTTCTTTGCAAAAAGGGGAGGGCTGTTTCTACCCTAAACCCAAGACCTCCTCACATCTTCCTCCCCATGTGGGCTCAGCATCTACCATAGAGCATAGACATATGGTGGAAACTTCCCTTCTATCCACTATGATGAAGAGCAGCTGGCAGGTCCTTCAGGTCCTGCTTTGGGCAGTCCCCTTACCCCATGAGGATGTAACACCAACCTCCTAGCAGATGGTTATGTCCACTAGCAAGGTTCATGAATAAAAATGGGACCTGTAATATTGATCTCTCCCTAGAAGATCTGTGCTCTGCCACATCGCTCCTTCTGCATATCTATTCTATACTCTTACCTCTGCACCAGAAAACTAAGATAGGGTCACTACTGAACACAAGCAGGGATGTGTCATGACCCAGTCTACCGTCCACAACTTGGAATCTATATCTAAGGAAAACATTGTCCAGGAAATGAAAACAGAAACACTTTAAGAGCTGTCAATACACACACACACACATACACAAGTACACACACAGAGACAGACAGACAGAAAGACCACACGCATAAACACACAAAGGTACACAATCACACAGCCAAATACCTAAACATATATGCACATACATATAGACAGGCACACACACTCATGTACACACGCACAGAGAACTATCAATCCATTGCAGCAAAGCATAGTGGGAATTGAGTTATCCTCTTCTTTTTTGAAAATTTAACTTTTAATCAACTCTTTGTGGATTTCTCATCATGCATTTTGATCCCACTCATTTCCATAGCCTTTCTCACCACCCTCTATACCCTTGCAGCGCCCCCTTCAGGATAAAACAAAATTTAAGAGGAAATAAAAGAGAGGATAAAAAAGAATAATCTCATCATGGAAACTGTAGTGTGACATGGTGAGTCACACCGTTTACCCTTTGGTCCATATATCATTACTTGCAGGTTTGTTTTGAGGCCTCTGGTTTTTGTTACATCAGCAATACTGGGCCCTTGTTGAGGTTCCTCTTGAATTTCCTGTCGTGCTGTGTCATAGAGACTCTGCCATTTTGGATCTGCAGGACTGCCCCCTTTACGTGTTCCATCACGTTATAGATGGGGTGGATGATGCGATGGCCAACTTGTAGCTCTGGCTCTGAGCCTAGGTAGTTGCTGGGTTGATCAGCTGGCCAACTCTCCCTCATTGTCATACCTGATAGGAGCTCTCCAGCACTGCCCTAACTCCATCATCCTATTCAGTAAGCAGCAAGGATCTGGACCAGTTCTCCTGCTCTCATGCCTTTGGGGTCAGCTCAGTCACACCTGGTGGTGACAGGAACCACATGGTCCCAGCACCATGGCAAGCAGCCCACCCACCTCAGCACACTCCTCACTACCTTTACCTCTTTGGGTTTGCCTCTCCACATCCATCTGGTCTCTCTTTCAAACCCTCCATAATATTTGCTCATCAAGATGAGCTCTTCAAAGTGTTAGTCAGGCCCATGTTTTCACTTCCAGCCAGGAGAAGAGAGTCCCAGACAGACAAGTTGACCTTTGACTCCCGCCCAGTCTTACTTGTGTGGATCCTGTTTCCACATGTCAGAAAGTCCGGTGTTTTATTAGAGCGCTGGTCTCAGGCTCTTGCTCCACAGCAGCAGTGCTGAATGGGAACTTCCTGAAAACCTGCCTCCTCTGGGTGTCTCTCCCGATCTGGTGACTCAGAAACTGGTGGATGGAATTTAGTAATATGTGCTGTAAAATGCTTCTTCGTTGACTTTAGTAACATGTTTAACATGTTTTAGAAGTATTAAAATAGGGGTAAGGAGTAGAGGCTTTAAAGCACAAGGATCTACATTCAAGAACCCACTTTCCATCCTCAAGAGCAGGTGTAAAAGTTAAAACAACAACAAACCCACCTGTAATGTAACCCCCAGTGGCTGGGGTGGCAGAAACAGTCAGGCTCCTGAGTAATGTCGGCTGAGGCAGAGGCAGGACTACACACACACACACACACACACACACACACACACACAGAGAGAGAGAGAGAGAGAGAGAGAGAGAGAGAGAGAGAGAGAGGAGAGAGCTGTAGTACTTTTTTCTTAGAACAAACATTCATGTACAGAGAAAGCCCTCATAGAAAGCCTTCCTAAGATTCTCCATTTTTGAAAATTAAATGTGTCTTCTGTTTCAGTGAAAGCAAAATAAAGAAAGCCCAACAAATGGATCTATGAAAACATTGGAGAACAAAGAGAAGAAAATATCTACTCAATGCTTGGAAGAAAATTATATATATTTCTTAATGTGGTTTATTATACAAAGAAAAGAAAAGCAGAAAGACGTAAGCCATTTGACAAAAACTATCATCAGCAAACCAGGAGTAGAGCATTGCTTGGAGAGGGTAAGCTATACCAAATGACATCAGAAGTTAAAAGAAAGACAATGCAGATGTTAAAAATCATGTAAGCAGAATTAAAATCCCATTTAAAGTTGCAGCATTCCAGATTGACAGCGTGGAGAAATGGAATCAGAAATGTTGGAGAAGGGCAGGCTGATGACAAGGACATGAGCAGATGGTGACCAGATCATGCAAAAATGGAAACAATTGCCAAAGAAAATATTTGAATTATTAGCACTGAAAAGATAATCAAAGACGTGGCTGAGGACAATTTTAATTGGTCAGGTTTCTGAATTCACAGGGCCTCTGGACTCGAGTTATTCTCAATGACAACTATCAGTTAGAACTTTCATTTCCACAGAATGTTTGCTGTGGGGGAAGGAGATGCTTTGTGGCTTTTGAAGGTATTACATGGCTATGCCATAGAGGATGGGAGAGAAGAGAAGAAGAGAAGGCTGGAGACATGAGCTACAATCTCCTGGTGGTTCCTGGTTCTCTTCAGTGTGGTCCCTCCTGCATTCACAAGAAGAGCTTTGCTATTTAGAGACGAGACCCTGTCCTTCAACATGATTTTCCTTGAAGAATTTCTACGGTAGGATAAGAGGCAGATATGGGGTAAATATGATCAAAGTACCCTATATGTGTATAAAATGATGAAAGAATAACTCGAAGATTATTTTTAAAGTGACTGTTTATATCTCCCCCAATTTAAAAATTATAAGCTACATTGTAAAAACTTAATAACCTCTTCCCTTGATATTAAACAGGATTTAACAACTGATGCTGAAGTCCAATTGATAAGGGAAGAATCTTTTAAAGATCTATTATATTGTTAATTATGTATGTTTTATGTGTGCAGTGTCCATATTGATGAGAAAAGGGCATTATATTCCTTGGAGCTGGAGTTCTTGTTGGGTGTGAACAACCAGACATGGCTAACCAAACTTAGGTCCTCTGCAAGAGAGTGGTACTTTTAACCACTGAACCATCTCTACAACCTATAGTGAAAGATTTTACAAGCATTCCTTTCTTATAATTTCCAGTTTTTAAACTTGTACACATGTTCTTCATATACTAAAGCCCATGCATAATAACATTGAGAGTCAGCTACATGTTCTGCATCATCTCACTGTTTCTTGACTTCTTACTTCTATTCCTCTATACATCCCCACAAATAAAATCATTGGATTCAGATATCTGCAAACTCATTTCTGAAAACAGATTAATATTCCTATCAGAGTTCCATATGCAAACCTTAGGATTCAATTTTCGTTAGCTTGATTTAGATTTGATTCCCCACGACCTGGAAGAATGGGAAGTTACTGTGATTCAACCTTGGTTCCTGTTTGGTAGCCAAGATGTGATTCCACACAAGTTGACCAAAAATACATGATAGTGGCTTTAATTTCTTTTCATAGTGTATATATACACTGAAAATTCACATTGCATTGCATATGTGATAGTTCATTTTCATTGTGAACTTGACTGAATTTTGAATCACCTAGGAGACACACCTCTGAGTATGCAGTGAAGCTGGTTCCAAAAGAGGTCTATCTGGTGAGGGAAGACCCATCCTGAATGTGGATGGTATCATTCCATTGGCTGGGGTCCCAGACAGAATCAGAGTGACAAAACAGAGGAGGAACCTAGATGAGCATAGCATTCATACTGACTTGGAACAGTGTGACCACAGCCTCACAGTTCCTCCAACCTGCCTTGATGAATATCTCCTCAAACCATGAGTCAAGACAAACTTTTAATTTGCTTTTGTTAGGGAGTTTGCCACAGTGACAAGAAGAGCAATTAATTCTATATGCAATTATTATTGAAAAAACAAAATAACACTTTAAGTAAGAAAGAAACAAAATGAAAAAGAAGTTACATGGGTCTTAGTCCAGGAAAAATACGTTTTTTAAAGACACGTAATGAGAGAATTTTTTTTTTTCTGGAAGATGACAGTCATTCATGTTGAGCCTTCAAAACTGTTGAAATCTGCTGTACCCTGTATCCAAGAAAGGTTAGTGCACCTCACACAAATGCCAAACTTGCCATGTAGCTTGCTAAAGTATGCCACCCAGATGGCACTGTCTCATTAGTGCCATCGTCAGGGATGGCAGCTGTCTGAAATAGATGCCCTGGCTACTTCTGAACGTGTATAGAGCTGAGATTTTCACCTTGAGAACCATAATCTTTGCTATATTTCAAGTTCAAGAAAGGTTGGGCACCCTTTCTTTAGCCTTTTGATTGATCTCTCCCAGATGCACCTAAAAGACCATCCCATAAGGTAGCAGCCACATTCACAACAGCCTGAATTTAGTGCTTAGAGTTAGCCAATTCAGCATGTGTGCAGCGTTGAGATTATTGTCTCTGGTCCCCATTGATTTTTCACAATCAATGATTTCAACAAGGTCAGCACATGAGAACCTGGAAGGCTCCAGTTTATCAAAGGCTGTCACTCCAGGCGGTGGCTGCTTTTGTCGGTGGGGAATGTGCCATAAATGATGACAGAAGAGAGAACAGTGACTTTGCTATTGTCATTCAGGCAGCCATGGCCCTTTAGGCAGCATTCAAACAAAAATACTTTTTTAAATTAAAAATGCATCCAAGTTCTCCTGCCCGATAGAACAGGAAGGTTAGTTTCCTTCTAACAGAAAAGACTGATCACATTTCAATAATGTGTGTTTTAACCAGATCAGAAGGAAGGAAATTGGAGTTGGTCAACAAGCTAACATTTGTCCTTTTCTCATTTGAAGTAACTACATTTTTCTAGTTAATTCCTCTTCAAGTCTTAGGCCAAGTGCTTTGGGCAGAGTCAAACCAACTTCCTGTGCTGGGGATGGACACTAGGCTCAGACCATCCATAAGGGCATATGCATTGCTATGTTTATTGAAAGAGGCTCAAGAAAAGTCATGCCACTTGAGATGAGCCGTCAAGAGACTTCACAGTAAGGATGAGAGAGGCCCAGCTTCACTATGATGAGATTTGAACTGTCCTTATTAAACCCAGTGACTAGATGGCATTTTTGCCACCACAGGCATCAAGAGAAAAGCCAACAGGGAAGAAAGTGTTTTAATAAGTGAAAACAGACTCTATTCTGATGACACCCATGCCTGGACCATCTTTCTCTTCTCACTGCTAGAATCCAGGACAGTTTGGTTTCAGTTTTCCAACATTTGAAACAAATTAAGCGTTCTATGCTCCAGTTTCATTTCAAACTCCCCATGAGGCAACTATGACTTTTGAAAGCCTCTTTATCTTCCTAATGTATGCTTGCTCACCTCTGAGATGAGGTTGCTGGATGAAGCAGGGGCTGGAGTTTGGGTGTTCTAGGGTAGTTTGCTGTTTTGTTGTTTTTAACACGGGATTTTTGAAGGAGGAAAGGGATGAACCTCCAACATCCAAGAAGAGTAGGAAGAGAAAAAACATAGATCACAAAGTCCTTCTAGAAAGAGATCTGGGCATCTGAAGTACTCAGTAGGAAAGGCTGCTTCACCTCAGTATTGTAGTGTTTGGAGACCAAATAGGTGTGTGTGTGTGTGTGTGTGTGTGTGTGTGTGTGTGTGTGTGTGTATGTGTGTGTGTGTATGTGTGTGTTCACATGCCATGTGTTATACAGAGCTTTAATCATTTGCTTTTCTTTCAACCATCAAGTTTGACTTTTTAATGCAAAAAAAAGTCATAAAAATTTGGGTTAAATGCAATTACAGTTCTGGAACCATAGATATTATAATTGCTAAAATTTCTGATATGAGCTTTCTATCTGATCTTGCTAACCCCCAAGGCTAGACTATAATTTTTTTTTTACAGGAGTGAAATTTTCAAAATAATTTGCAACTGACCTAAGGTTAACATTTAATAAAACAAGAGTATTTTAATAGAATAGGAATAAAATACAATAAGACATAATCTTTAAGCAAAGAAAATCCTTCCTTAGGAAAGATCGTTGTCAATCTTTCTCACCATTTATACTCCACGCTTCATTTCCAGCCTGACTCTGCTGTCTCTGCTCATGTATAGTCATGTTTCCCTCAAGAAAAGCTCTAATAGTGTTTTTAAAAGATTTTAGTTTAGCTTTATTTTTAGTTATATGTGTATAGGTGTGAATAGAATCACTTTTTTTAAAAAAAAATTATTTAATTATTTGCCTTGTTGTTTGCCTGGAACTAGAACTACAGACAGTTGTGAGCTGCCATGTGGGTGCTGGGAATTGAACCTGGGTCCTCTGGAAGAGCACACCATGCTCTTAACCACTGAGCCATCTCTCCAGCCCCCGAATAGAATCACCTATAAGGGCCAGAAGGGCCACATACCCCTGAACCTGGAGTTACAAGCAATGTGAACTGCCCCATGTGGCTGGGAACCCTGGAACCCTGGGTCTTTTGCAAGAATGGTCTATATTCTAACCCAGAGTCACTCTTTAGTCCTAAGGGTTTGTTTTTAATAGGTAATTAAATTTCCTTTGTTTATTCAACTATGTATCAGCTTTATTCCTATTATTTTTATTTTGAGGTAGACTCTCACCATATGGTTTAGGCTGGCCTTGAACTCATGATCCTTCTGCCTCAGCCTCCCAAGTACTGAAACGATGGATGTAGATCTCCCAGACAGCTTTCTTCTTAACTTTTCATAGGGTACTTATTTTCATCTCTTAAGTGTTCAGTTTTTAAGACTTTAGCTAACTGATCAAGTATTCATCCTTAGGGAAGCAGAATTATCTTCTTTCTTTACTTTGTATATAGGTAAATGTTTCACAAGCAATATATTTAAAATCGTTTCATATGTGTGTGCAAGTATGTGCGTATGTGTGTATGAGTACATGCATGTGTATATGCACATGCATAGGAGTGCACCTGCCACTGTGCACATATGGAGGTCAGAGGACAACCTGCAGAGGTCAGTTCTCTTCTCCTATATTTGGGTTTTGGGGATTGAACTCCTATCAGTTCGGTGTCAAGAGCCTTTATCCACTGAATCATCTCACCAGCTCTTAAATCCCAATTCCTAAGGCTTCCCTTCTAAACAGGCAACTCCTCTTGGAGGGTAATGTCATTTCTTCTACCCTCTGTTCCAGGTTTTATTATATAAAAATTCAGTTTGGTCAGTATTTCACACATGAGAGTCTTATGACATTTAAGCTCTTATGTTTATTCTACTTTAATTAACCCTTATTTGACGGCTGCATTGGGAATTTGGTTCAGCATCCTGAGCAATGGCTAGGTTTCCTCCTGTACTTTCTTGGGCTGTCCTTTAGTTCTAGTATGTTCTCTGAAGACTCTTCCTTTGATGAACCTGCCATTTCTTGGATCCTCCCTTCATGTGGCAGCTTCTCTGTTGTAATTTTTATGTTATTGCTCTGTGAATTGGGAGAATACCTAGGCTAGATAATTCAAGATCACAAAGTCAATTTTTTCATTTAAGTTTTAATTCTGTCACTCAGCGCTTCTATTTAGTTTTTAATGTTGCCAATCATATTTTAATTTCCACGGTTTCTTTTGTATTATTAAAGTATTCCGTTTAATCCCTCCAGGTTTGTGTACCCACGGTGCATTCTCAGCTCTGAAACTACTAATTAGTATTCCGTCAAGGCATCTCCCGTGTCTTGCATTAAGTTTGAGCAGGGTTTAAGATCACAGTCTGCTCAGCTTCATGTCTCTCTTTCATGGCATTTACTTTCCTCAGATATTCTGTGATGTGGCTCTTTATACAGGAGAATGGAGGGATGGCATGCGCCCTCCAATATGGAAGCTATTTAATCAGCCACATGTAGCAGCCACTAGCCTTTTCTGGTGATCCTCTTTTCAATTTAAATTAATCCAAATGAAATGAAATTATAATTTGGTTTCTCCACTGCACTGGCCACATTTCAAGAAAGAGCCTGGGAGTTTCCATGGCCAAAATCAATCGAATTGGGCAAGACAGAGAACATTCATCACTAGGGACTGTTGGTTCAGGCTTATTCATTTTGGCAACCAAAATGGTTTTCCTACATGTGTGGCAGCTGCCATGAGTGGAGAAGAGGTGCATCCATGTGCGTATCATTACACATGCCGTGGAAGACAGCTTCAGGGGTCACATCTGCTCTGCTCCAGCTGTGGTCAGAGCAAGTTTCTAGGAGCAGGTGCTCAGTTCTCTCTCCTTGGCCATGGAAATGCTGATTCTGGTTGTCAATTTGACACACTTGGGAAAATGGACTCCCAGTTGAAGAATTGCCTTCATCAGATAGGCCCATGGGTATGGCTGTGTGGCATTTTCTTGGTTGTTAATTGATGTAGGAGGACTCATTCCATTAGGGACCTGGGTTGTATAAGAAAATTGAGCATGGGCCAGAGAAAAAGCAAGAGCAAGCCAGTACGCAGCATTCCTCTGTGGCCTCTGCCTCAGCTCTTGCTTCCAGTTCCTGCCCTAACTGTCTAATGGCTGACTACTGCAGTGTAAGTCAGGTATAGTAGTACAGTGTTGAAAGGGGGTTGGATCCTCAGAGTCTATGAGCCACAGTTCCAGGGAGAGACTCTGCCTTGAAAAATACAGTGGAATACTACTGAGGAAGACACCTAATGCTGAACTTTGACCTCCACAAATGCACACACACACACACACACACACACACACACACACACACACACGAAATGAAATCTAATACCTATCCAACCCATACATTTAAAGCTGAATAAGATTCTTATCAGGAAGTGATGTCATGGCCTGCGAATAGCAAAGTCAGGACAGAAGAGGGAGTCGCTCGCCACCGAAGGTGGATTCTGACCTTTACCTTTGGATTCATGAACCATAGAAGTGAGAACAAGGACTCAGGTTCAGACCAGGCCCAGTGCAGTGGATACCCTGGACTCCTCAGTGAATAGCTTTTCAGAGTTCTCACCCATGCTGAGTAGGACTTTCCACTGCTGCAGCTACTCATGAGCCACCCATGTGCCCATTACCTGAACACACTTGTTGGCTCAGCAAGGTGGACTAGGATGCAATTCATTCTTTTTTGGGTTAGTATTCCACCAGAGATGAGTAGCTAGGTTTTTTTGTTTTGTTTTCATTTCCCTAGGGAGGAAAAAATAACAAGCTCCCAGATTTGGAGGCTCAGAGTTCAAAAAGCATAGTACTAGCTGTCACCCAACCCACCCATCTGAAACACATCATGGGGGGGGGTGCAATAAACGAAAATCCCACAATAAGACAGGAAGCCAGTGAGCAGGATTGGTTGCCAATACTCTTTCATGAGAACTCTCTTCTCACTAATGACAGATCTTCAATAATTCTATCAATTCTTTCTAAAGGCCTCACTCCTAGGGACTCAATCACCTTCCACAGGGCTTCATTTTGGGTTGTGTATGTGTGCTTGTGTGTGAGAGGTACCCTATATGTACAAGTGTGAATAGATGCTACAGATCAATGTTGTTCACCTTATTTACTGTAACAAATCCTGCAATTCCTTAAGTGTCCTAGTGTCCTCATGTAGGACAGGCTGGCTAGCCAGTGAGCTCAGGGATCTGCCTGTTTCTGCCTCTCCAGCATTGGTATTGTAAGTGCCACACCCTGCTTTTTGGTCAATTCTGAGGACTGAACTCATGCTCCGAAGACAAGCACTTATACAGTGAACTAACTCCCCAGCCCTGAGCTGCATCCTTAAAGTTCTTATGGCCTCACAACACCACCCAAGCTTACAACATGTAGGTGAACTTTCTTTACATGTGCTTTAGGAGAAAACACCTTGAATGGTAGGGGAAGACATTTACCACATCCAAACCACAGCTGCGGCTCTTCCCTAATCTCTCTATGTCCCTTCTCCAGTGCCAAATGATAGAAGAATTCATAGTCCTAAAAGTAGTTGTCAACAGAAGCCAATGTAATCAGGAGGATCTTCTTCTCAGCACACACACACACACACACACACACACACACACACACACACACGCACGCACGCACGCACGCACACACGCACGCACATGCACACACATGCACACACACACATACACTCCAAACTATACAAAAGTCATATCTTAAAATAGTAGAAGAAAGTGGAGAAATACCCTTGTTTCTTCTCTGCAGGGGCAGGTGGCTGTGAGAACTGTGTTTCCTTGCACCCCCAGAAAATTTTGGGGAGGGTGCACACTGACCATTTCAGCTTCCCCTGACCCTGAATCTGCCTAACTGTATGGACATATCTGCTTCCAGGGAAGCAAAGTTATTAATTGTTTTAAAATGGTTTTGAGACTTTGGAAATGTGGCCTAAGGTTAATGGTTCATGAGCCCTACTGTGCTTCTGTTTGAGAGTCTAGAAGCCTATTGTGCTTCCAAACTGGAGAGAGGAGAGGGCCTGGGAAATGTGCTGTGCACCCCAGTAGCATGGATGCAGCAGAGTATTGTTACCTCACAAGCTTCAGCACGGGGTTCTGAGCAGGTTTCTCTAATACTAGTTGGGTATTACTTTCTATGCATTTCAGGGAAAAAAATGCTCTAATTCCTATGTCCAGTCTTGGGGTTATGACTTTTCTAGGCATACCCTTAAGGCCTATTGACATCTCTTCTAGTAGCATTTTGTTCCTGTGGGTCACAGAGGCTGAGCTAGAGACCAAAAACTCAGGTGGAGATATGGAACATAAGTCAGTCATCAGCACAGGCAGTGACAGTGACCTGAGCAGGCCCCCCTGTTGTATGAGGTTTCTGGCCTATCCAGCCTGTGGTCCAGACCTGCAGACCCACAGAATAGACACTCATGTTAATTACACTCTGCTTGCTGATTGACCTGGGGCCCAGGCATAAAACTTGCTAACTGTTTACTCTTAAACTAATCCATGATTCTTATCTTGCTGAGCCATGCAGCTTGGTACCTTTTCTTAGAGCAGCATTTCAGCTTCTTTCCTCTGCTTCTGCTGGTGACTCATCAGGCTCTCTCTAGCATCTCTGCTCTGTTCTTCCTGTTCCCAGAGTTTTCTTAGCCTGGTAGCTTCCCCCACACTTCCTGTCTGTCTTCAGCCAATCAGCATTTTTATTAAACCAGTAGGCAGGACAAATTATTTACAATGTAACAACATAATCCCACTACGCCACCCTACTAAAGAGACACTTCTTAAATCCCTGCAGAAATAAGTACTTGGTCCTTCCAAGGGTATTAGAACACCAGGGAAAGGCTGACCTTTCACTTCTGCTGGTGAGCATGTTAATATTGCTTATGTGCCCACTAGTGTGGGCAATTTTTCCTCCCATGTTTTTTTGTCCTTAGAGATCCCTGTTTTGTTCTAGAAATCACTGTCAAGATTCCGAGATAAAAGGGATGCCAAGTGGTCAGAGACTCTGGAGAACCTAAACAGGTCCAAGTGTGGTTTCAGATACTAGGTGTCTAGGTTAGGGTTTCAATAACTGCAGTGAAACATTAGGAATTGAATTTATAGCAGAGAAACTGCTGTTGCCTACATTCTGATCCTGGCTGGAATAGTAATCATGTCAAGTAATAAGGGATTTATAAGAAGACAGGTATTTTAGGGCATTCTCTAGGGTGGAGGTCCTAAGAGAAACAAAAGATTGATCTTCCCACGTCTATCCACACAAATCAATTGTAATGTAATCATAGCCATTATAATAAAGAGCTCTGATCCACAGAGTGCATGCTGTGTGTCAAGATAAATGATTTAGAGACATTCTCTTATTTCATTTCCTCAATGAGCCCAGTAGGTGCCACAATTATGATTATCTCCTATCTAAGATATGAAAATAGACTTAGGAAGGTTAAGTCATTTACTTCAGATCTCATAGGTGGTAATATCTAAATTCCATTAGAGAATAAACTCCCTGGGCCTTAGGATTCTATTCTCTGTAGTGGGTTCTGAATCGGAAGTTTAACAGAAAGCTGAAATAGCTTCCTCTCCAGCCACTTCCAGAGTGGGCTAAAAAGTATGGGAGCAGATGGTTGTTGGGTGGTGGTGTATAAATTCCCTTCAAATGTATATCCCGAATATACAAAAACAAATTAGTGTGATCAGAAAGTCAGCATGCTTTAAAAAGAAAGAGAGGGGCCCTTTGGCTTCTAAGATCTTTATTACTGTGCACTCAGGGACCGTATGGACACTGTCAGTTTATCTGAGAATAAATAGCAAGGTAAGTGAAGTCAAGGACACACAGAGCCTTGAAGAATCACAGAGTGTGTGGACGTTGAGAACAGAAGCCCAGCTCCACTCTTGGCAATTGGTCGGCTGAGTGGGCTGTTGGGATTTATTTCTGTAACAGTGCTTTGACAATATCATTCACACACTATACACTTTTCACATTTAAAATGTATACTTTAGTGCTGTTTGTATTTTTTTTTCAGACATGTGCAACTATCACCACAGTCAATTTTAGACTATTTCATAACCTTAAAAAGAAGCCTGAATCCCAGCTATCATTCTTCCATATATCTTCCCTAAGGATCCTATAAGCTACTTCCTGTCTACATGGATTTCATCATAAAGTGATTTTTTTGCAACTGGTTTTATTCATTTAGCATGATATTTTTCAGGTTTCATGGCTTGAGATTTTTAACTAAAAATATTCATTCTCTCTCTCTCTCTCTCTCTCTCTCTCTTTCTCTCTCTCTCTCTCCCTCTCCTCTCTTTCTCAGGTACTTTAGCAAAATTTTTCAAATCAGTGATGGGATCCTTCCTTTGGTATGGGAAAGGACACCAGTGGCATCCCGTCTGGCTAAGATCAGCTTATTTGATTTACAGAATTGAGGCCACTAGCCAAATATTTGAATTTGCCATTTCTTTTCATCTCAGTCTTCTCAGGGACTGCTAGTCTTCAGAATAGAGTTGGTTACATCAGGTCACCAAAAGCATCCTTCTGATTAGAGTGAGGTCTAGACCTGTGGAAACTTATGCCTCTGATCTCTCTCTCTCCAAACAGCCTGAAGAACATGCTTGTTGGTGGATATCACAAATTGTTTTGTATTGTTTTTATTCAATATGTGAAGAGAAAATGTAGGGAATGAGTGAGATTTACTTGACTTCCTGTCTACATACAGGGAGGTATATTAAGAACTGTAAGTGACAGAAATATGGCACATGAGCAGAGCATGTTGTTTAGGATGAAATGATTGGTTTAACTACCAGTGCTGTTTCTGACAAAGTGCATGTTGGCAGGCAAGTAACCAAGCTTTGCTGAATTTCTGTCACCTCACCAGCAAAACAGAAACAGTGCTAAAAAAAAAAGACGGTGACATGGCTCAGTGGGTAAAAGCACTTAAAGACCTAAGTTTGGATCTCTAATTCTCTCCATAAAATGCTGGGCCTGGTGGTCTGGGGCCTCTAATCCTAGAGCTATAAGAGGTAGAGACAGGAGGATTTCTGGGGCTTGTTGATGGTAAGCCTAGCTCCAGGGCCAGTGTGAGACCCTGTCTCAAGAGAATCAGATAGAATGTGATAGAGCAGGATACCAGACTTCATTCTCTGATTTCTGGATGTGTGCACCAATATGTCACCTATAAAGGCACACATATGCACATGTGCACACAGGTGCATATACCACACATGCATACACACACATACACATTCATACATAGATACATACACCATGAATATACACACAACCACAAACCAAAACTTTTAAATTAAAAAAATAAACATAAAAAAGAGAAAGCAATTGGTTACTCCCACAGCATTTGTGGCATTATTATACCAGTGGATATATTTTGTCAGTCAGCTGGGCAAATCTATTGCCCTCTAGTAGTATGTATAGAGCATTCCAGACACAAAAGCTAACCAGTATAGATGAAGTTTCCAATTTATTCCAAAGATAAGCACCAACTTGATTTCTCCATTTTCTGTGGCTCTAATGTATGCAGTGTCTTCATCAACACAATCTTAACATCAGCTCTGGAGGGTAATCAAGATCATTGGCAACAAGTGAGACAACTTGTTAACTGGATCAAAGAACCATTGACTAGCTAGGCCATAGCTCCTGGAAAGAATCCAACATTGTTATTTTGTTAAATGTATATTGTAATAAACTGACCCCTGAATTCTTATGATCATACACTTAAATAAATGCATTTAACCCTCATCAAAGAAACATATTTTGCTGAGCAATGGTGGCCCATACATTTAATCCCAGAACTAAGGAGGCAGAGGCAGGATAATCTCTGAGTTCAAGGCCAACCTGCTATACAGAGAGAGTTCAGTGATGTCCAGGGCAACACAGAGAAACCCTGTCCGTAGAAAACCAAGCCGAACCAAACAAACCAAACCAACCAAAAAAACAAAAAAAACCCAAATTTATTTTTGCAGTAAATGGTGATTAATACAGAGACTCCCAATGAGTCATCTATGCAGAGAATAAGAGGGTGACAGACAAGTACTCAGCTATAAATGAAGTATTTATATCCCACCCTTTCCTACCAAAGCCCAGGGATCATCTCAGAAGAAAAGCAGCAAGATTTCAAGAGGAAGACACAAAGGCTATCTGTAGCTAAACAGTGTTTACCACACGTGACAAGGTCATTGCACACATGATCTTGCACATCCAGGATTACACAAGCAGTCCTGTGTAATATCAAGCCAGCCAAAGGCCTGGCATGGATGGGAGGAGGCTGTGAAGTCCCACCTCTGTCTCAGGAGATGTTGGCTACTGGCAGCTTCTAAAAGAATAAGGATCAGTTTTCTTAAGAGATGTGGCCCCTGAGAAGCTATCTATGCACCTGTAGATGGTATAACACCCATGCACATATAGTCAACACTAAGTGGAATCCTCAGGTTTAAAAACAGCGTATTGGAGGTCTGCAAAGCTCTTCTGCACTTATGGCTTTTGGTTTAGTTTTATTTTTATGGGAGTGTGTGAACAAGTGGGTCTCTGATTCTTGTGCCTTCTCTTGGAGCTCTTTCTATCTGCCGATTTTCCTTGTCCAACATACACGTGACAAGTTTTTGTTTTATCTTATTATATTTTATTTTTATTATGTTTTGTTATTATCTCTTAAAAGCCTGTTTTTTTCTAATGAGAGACAGAAAGAGAATACAGCCAGATTGGTGGGGGGAGAGGAACTAGGAGGCGTAGAGGGAGGGGAACTATAATCAGAATATATTGTATGAAAAAATATTCTATTTTTAATAAAAGAGGAAAAACATAGCCTATGGTATTTGGATGAAAAGGTGTGGGAGGTATAGAGAAGGAATTGCAAGGGAGGGATGAGAGGTTAACCTGATCGAAACACACATATGTCTGTGTAAAATTCTTAAGCAATGTCTAAAAATTCCCAAAAAAGATTAAAAAATAAATCATTTAAAATTAAAAAGTGTTACTAACTTTATGGGATATTTTAAGATTAAAGTGTATAGGCACTAATTACTAGAACAATAGTTACTACAATTTCCAAACCATCACCATATGTTCATTAAGCTACTATGAGATAATGTGTTACTTGACTAATTGCCCAATAGCCTAGCAAATTATGCAAGATATTGAAAGATGAAGAAACTGATTCAGCAAGGTTAAATGACTTTCTCCAAACTTCTCAGGTTACAAGACATGCTTCTAATGACATGCTCACACTCAGCATTGCAGTTATTTCTTGCTAATGGAAGACAGAAAGATTCAAATTCCAGAACATGAAAAGAGACATTATTCATCCATAAGCTAGAAAGCCATTTTTGAAAGTCATGCAAACATTGTAAAATTTAAACTATGTAGTTTCAAATTTTAATAGCAGATTTGAAATAGGGCACTGTCGAACCTTGTCTTAAATACCACTGTAAGGACCAGAGAGAATGTCTAGACATCTGGTATACCAGCTCTAACACTTTATCTGTTGTTCAACCATCTACTCATGGAAGAAGTAAGGTTTTTAGGAAGAAACTCTATTCAATGTCTGCTACAAAGGGCCCCCAGTATATAAATTCATGTTCTGGAACAATCTTGTGACATCTCAGCCTCAGCAATGCTGCCCTCTGCTTAGCAACAAACACTGGAATTTCCCTGTTTCTTGTCCTTGGGTATTTGCAAAGTCAGTATAATTTGAATCTTTATAAATCAAACCCTGTTTTCAAATGCAATTGAAGAATGTTCTTTTAAAAGAATCCCATCTTGAATCTTAAAGAAAATGGAAGGTTGCTGGTGTAACTGAACAGCTAATCCTGAAATTATCCATTTTGTAAATTCAGAATTTAGTCCACAGCTTTGTCAAAACAACCTTTATACTCTGGAAACCAATTGAAATTCAAGTTTGTGCCTGGGTCTTACGGGCACTCCTTATCACCTTTGCTGATAAGCATTTAAATATATTCATTAACAAAAATAATTGTTGTCACAGTTAACTACATTAGCACCTTTTAATTGAATTAGAAATTAGATGGGGTCATGAATATTTCACTAGGATGCACTGCTAGCCTTCCCAATTTCCATCTTATATTAAAAAAACAAAAAACAAAACTATCACCTGGTATAAACAGGTGGGTTTGCAATGCTCACGACTCTGGATTTTTTTTCAGAATTTTGTCACAAAAGTCATCTGATTGTCAAAGTGAATCAATGATTTTTTTTGACTTTCAAGCTGTTCTTTTATACTTTAAGCTAAGAGCCAAGGCATTCTCTGTCCGTAGGAAACTTTTAAATAAACATTTACTCAACATAGTTTAGGAATCTTCAATCCTATCACACGCTGAGGAGGTAATTGGCTCTGGGCAGAATGGCTCAGTAAGGGATTTTGAAATAGAGTCCAGAATTCTACACTCCTGCCCAACTGGCACATGGAAATAAGATTTCTAGGGTAATTGGGGCTGTCCTGTGCATTGTAGGGTGATTGGTAACATCTCTGGTCTCTAGTAAACAGGGGCAAATAGCTTGTACTGTTGTGACAAATCAGTTTCTGGGTAGCCAAATTACAACCTTACCTGCAGGGTGATTGATTACCCTAGTATGTGAAATTATGTGGGTTCAGCGAAATTGTCAGCCTGCCTATTTCTGGTGTTTGAGACTTCTCTGGCCCTTAGTTTTGCATATATGAAAATGCTTTATACTTTTCAGTGTGTTGTGCAAAGATACTCATTGTTAAGTGAATGAAAGTCATTGTCAGATAAGGGTTCCTTTATCGTTAGTGAGGTGGCACCACTGGATAAAAGTCTCTTTGTTGTTAGTGAAGTAGAAGTCATTCCCTTCGTATTTATTCTGCATTGTGTAACTAACTGCCTGTGTTGACTTGGCATTTTCTGGGCAAATATTCTCGAGGGTACAGCTAGGTTATGTGATAAGTACACTTATAAATTTTGCAAATTTTTTTTGAGAATCCTCCATACTTCTTTCCACTGTATCTCAACTGGTGTATTTTACCACCATCAGGGACTTTCAACCTTAATATTTGGAAATGAGCATTTGTTGGAGAAGGGACTAACATTGTAGGATATCAGTGGCATCCCTGGTTTAATTAGATGCCAACAGTACCTTTCTCTATTTATGAGAAGACAAAATACTCCAAAGGTCTCCTGGGGCAAAGTTGTCTACATGCAGAGATATTCCACTGTAAGAAATATACTCTTCTCTTAGTACAACTAACTGCCACACCTTTGATCAAAGTTAAGGATGTCTTTGGGGGAAGATTCTCTGCCCTTCCTTACAGAATTCACCTCTTCTCTCCATTGTCTCATCACTATGTTTGCTCACCTCTCTGATCTATTGAACTCAGAGTCCCACGGGGCAGACTTCACCTATGTCAGTGTCTATCATGGCTACATACAGGAGGGTAGAAGACAGAGCAGAACAGATAGACTTCAATCTGCTGAGCAAGAAACCTCAGCAATTAGATGCTAGTAGCTCACTGTAGTGAGCCAGCATTGGAGATCAGAGAGCCAGAAATGTCGAAAGCTCAGAGAGACAAAGGAGCTAGCCACAGCCACCTTTTACCTCCATGACTTCTGAACCCAAAGGAGTGAACTCTTGTCTCCTCCTGCATTATATTCCTCTCTCCCCCCCCCCAGCCATATTACTTCCTGTATCTTCCTCCATAGTGCTGGAATTAAAGTCATGTGCCTTCAAGAACTGGGATCAAAGGTTCAAGATCCCAAGTGCTAAGATTAAAGGCATGAGTCTCCACCATCTGACTCTGATTCTCTTTTAGACTGGATCAATCTTGTGTAGCCCAGGGTGGCCTTGAACTCTTTATCTTCCTGCTTCTTCCTCCCAAGTACTGGGGTTAAAGATGTGTGCTACCACTGCATGGTCTTTATGGTTAACTAGTGGATAACTCTGCCCTCTGATCTTTAGGCAAGCTTTATCTGTTAGAGCACAAACAAAATATTACCACTACTATAGCTTGCACATGGTGGCAGTGGAAACATCTTGAAGAAGGGCCACATACTCATGTGTGCATGTAAGACAAAAATCTAAATCACATTCCCATATGATTTTCTCACATCTTTCCAAAGGATACATAAAGCTGTAGTGGGACTATGTTCTATTTCATTGTATACAGTTGTTCCTCCTCATACTGGTTTAATAAAAAGCTGATTGGCCAAAAGGCAGACAGGAAGTGTATGTGGGACTGAGAAAATTCTGGAAACAGAAAGAGCAGGATGGAGATACCACCAGAGACACCAGCAGACACAGAGGAAAGAAGACAACCATGTTGCTCTGAGAAAAGATACCAAGCCACATAGCTAAAAAGATTAATGGAAATAGATTGAGATAAAATAAAAGAGCTAGCTAGCAATATGTCTGAGCCATAGATCAATCAGCATAAAATTAATAAAAGCCTTTGTGTGATTATTAGATGGTAAGTGGCAATGAGGCTGTGAGTGAGGTGAACCTTGGGGCTAGGCTGGAAAGTCCAGGCCAAAAACTATTTATTACAAATGTTGTCCACCATGAGGCATGAGCCCACAACCCTGAGATTAAGAGTCCCATGCTCTACCGACTGAGCATGATATTTTATGTTCCCCATCTGTCAATGAAGAAATGAGGCTTAGTGAGAAAACATTCAATTAGAGATGCACAACAAGTATTGGATAGACATAGCTTTGATCCTAGTTATGAATCACCTCAAACTCTCCTCCCCATCAAGTATCTCTCAGAAACAAAATCTGCAGTAATTTCTCTCCACCCATGCAGCATCCTGGAGGCTTCTGTGATGGTAAATCTCCATAGTGAACTTGACTAGATTTGGTATCACCTAAGATATATATTTATGGCATAATTATAAGAGAGGGTTCAGAGAAGATTGCTAAAAAGGGAAGGACCTACCTTGAACCTGGGTGATGCCATTTTCTGAATTGTTTACATGCACTAAATAAAATGGGAACAAGGTAGAAGGCTAGATGACCACCCATTCCCCTTTCTTAGTTTCTGGTCCATGATTTTGCCACCACCATTTCTCTGGACCATGAACTATTCCTTGTTTTCTTAAGTTACCCTTTGGTTGAATATTTGATCACATCAACAAGGAAAAGCAACTCATACAACATCCCACCCTAGCTGAGAAATACTTCCTGGATAAATTTGTCATTTCATGTAAGAGATTGGGATACAGGAGTTGTTTCCCCAAGGTCAGGAGCAAAGTAAAAATGGATGACCGGCTTGAAGAACTAATCCATTATGGACCCAAATGGGAGGCACTCAACACTTTTCTCTGTACTGAAAAGGTCAACTTGGAGGCAGCTGGACCCACAGTGAGACCTTTTGGCAATTTCAGAAAGTTCAGTCTGCAGCTTGTGAGCAATGAAGAGGCCAATTCCCACCTCATTTCAGCCCTTTTGTCCACTTCCAGCTCACACACCAGCTGGCAGCAGACTCACTTTACTGTGCATCAGCCATACAAGGGCAGAGGTCCCGAGCATGAGGAGGAAGCATCCCCCACACCCCAACCAAGACCCTAGCACTGGCCAGGGCAGCTGCTCTGGGTGGTTCAGAGATCTGAATAATCACTGTCAATTGCTCAGAGGGACGTGGAGCTTGAGCACCAGACTCCTGAAGGTTATCTCTTCCTACCTCTGATGTTGCTATAGAATCTCCTTTGGAAGCTTTTGGAAATTCCTCAAGAAGAAATTCAACTAAGAAACCCCTTTGAACTCAGAGGGTTCCTTTATTGTCAGTGGGATGATAGTCATTCCCTCTATAGGTTTTTTCTGCATTATGCAACTACCCATTAAGTGCAACAACCTGTTTAACTTAGATGGGGACCTCCATGTACAGGTATCTGAGGCACTGGAAGGCTTGCCTGTTGGTTTGTTCCCACTACACACATGCAAATGTGTGTGCAATTCATTGCTCTGTATATACCCAAGATGGTGAGTCAGGAAAAGTCTACACTGTATGGCAAAGATGTATTTACTAGTTTTTCCCAACAAGACAGCAAGGGGCTAGATGACCGATGACCTTGACCAGGGATGATCTTACCTCACCTGCGGTCCCATCAGCATTTACACTTCCTTCAGTCTCCCAGTACGATGTATGTCATGTATATGTTTGGCAAATGCTCATTAAACAGCCTTCACTGCTCATTTCACAAATAATTTTGAATGCCTGACACTTTAGGTGCTGAACCTGGCACAGTGTAGGGTATTATGTTCCTTTTGTACATGGGAAATTTGGACTCAAAGATTGATAAATGAAGAAATTCCTAACTTAAAGATTGCACAGTACCTTTCCCATGCCTGATGTATATACACTTGTGTATTTATAATCAGATAAAGAATAATTGAAAAAAAAGAGGTCCAATGAAGGATTATATAAAGAATAGGGACATTGAGTCAGAGCATGGAAATAAATCTTGCTGCTGTGGCTCAATAGTTATACTCGTAGTCACCCAGAATCTCAGTTGATTAATTCCTTGAATAAATATTTTGTGCAGCTGCTGTATACTAGGTGCTTCCTGGGTTTTGGAGACACTGCAGGGAACAGGTCTTGTAGAACAATTATAATAAGTCACAGATACTGTTGTGGAAGGGATGGAAATGGATCAGGAGCACTGGCAAGTGGCTACCACGTGGTCCAGGGAACCAGGAAAGGAACTGAGAAGAAATAATTCGGATACCTGGGTAAAAGGAAAAGCACCCTGGCAGATGTAAGGCTGTGTTTTGGAGCAAGAGTGTGGCACTAAGAGTATAGGAGAGAGAAGGTTGTGCACATGTGCATGCACCTGTGACAAAGAGGATGTATGAGATTGTCTGTGATGTTCCTAGAACGATGAATATGGGCATGCCTATTTGGATGAGTGAGTGTATATGCATTATGTTTAGAAATATGAACACAGGTAGGTGCGTGATTAAGTGCGAGTCTTTATATGTGTCCAGTCATATGAGTGTGAATGGGAGTGTCTAAATGTACATTAATGTATATGTCTTCACCATTTTGTATGAGTGTCTATGTGTATATCTACCTGTGGACCTATGAGAGTTCACTTATACACTTGAGTGTGACTGTATATGTGTGTGGGGTGAGCACACACCTACATATGTGTAAAACCAATAACTTAATTCAAATACACTATAATTACCAATACTACTATTATTATTGGATCTTTCCAAGACAAGTTATATATATTTAACTAAACAATTGATAGATAATATTTTGTGTTTAAAGCACCAGTTTGCCATTGGTCTGATGTCACCAACAATGGAGAAGTAGGAAACAAAGAATTTTTCTGAGTGTTATCAGCAGCATGGGAATAAGAGGTAAGTGAGAACAGAAAGCTATTCACAAATCCTTGTGTCCTAAGCAAATACCTTTCTGTAAAAAAAAAAATGATAAGAGTTTATAACTATAAAAATTATGTCTGGCTGGGCAGAGAGTGGATTTCTGTATAGGAGATATTGACCTTTCTTTAATTATCCCTTCATAAATACCTATATTTGACTAATATTTATCAGGTCCTCACTATTTATCAGATGCTGTGCTAGGCACTCTGACCCTGCTAATTTCCTAGCAGTCTTCACAGGATCTTTTCTCCTGCAATTATCACGCTTCTTACATTTCAGGGCAGATCTTCACCTGCTGTACTCACTCCTATGCCCTCTGGGAATGTAACCCACAGTGGATTGGAAATATTCACAAAACCATGTCAGCACGGAATATGTGCAGACGCTTCCTCACATGATTTCCTCAGCAACAGAGCCCAGTAGCTATGTCCAAAGCACTGATGTGGTATCAGGCATTGTGAGTGATTTATCACTGATCTCAAATACACAGGAAGACAACCGTAGGTTGTATAAGTTGCTTGCAAATCTTAGGCCATTTTGCCTAAAGGACTTGAGTACCCACAGATTTTGCTATCCGTGGTGTGGGAGTGCTTTAGAACTAATCTCTTCCACATGGTTACCTGTTATCACACTTTTAATGAATGTTTTCTCCAATTTTATACATTAAGATCTGAATAGAAAAATAAGAGTCCTTGTAGCAATGACACCCTGCCATTCTCCTCAACCCATTTCGGGGTTTGGGGTAAATCTTCCTTTGTTCTGAGAGTGGCTCTGGCAGGCTATTAGGAGCATGATATACTCACAACCATCCCAACAAGGGCTTGGGATAGAATTGGCCTGGATTATTGCAGGTGACTCGGGCAGTCAGTGGTAAAGGCAGTGTAATGCAGACAAATGTGAGATGGTAAGTCTGAAGCCAGTGAACCGAGAGAGAGGAGAAAAGATCTAAATAAAAAGTCACGAGTCCCTCTAGCCTGGAAAGGGATTTAGAGGTTACCATTAAAAACAATTTTAAAGCTCCATGAGGTCCTCAGTACTCTGTATGGTAGGAGCATCCTTTGGAAGCTGAGTTCCTGCGTCCAGGCCTGGACTGTCACTGCTCAGGTGACAGAAGTCAAAGAAATGGTGCTGGTCACTCCAACCCCTGGACAAGGCTGGGACAAGAGTCCTTTTCTGAGATGTGCTGTTGGTAGATGGTGGATGCTGCACTCATGTCTGGAGCAAGATGCTGGAGGAAGACTGCAGGAATGAAGACGCAAGAATGTCAAACTCAGAGTGACAGGTGAAAGAGAATATGAGCTTTAGGGTCTGAGTGAGACATCTGTGGAAGATGGAAAATCTGGGAAGGGAGGTAAAGGGGGCATGGGCTGTAACCATCAGGGGGAATCGGATTCACTGAGAAAGTCTAAGAGGGGGAGGACCCAGCCAAGAAGGACAGATGACAGCCTGAGGCAATTCCGTGTGTGTTCAGGCTTCCATTCCAAGATGTATCACACATCACAGCACCATGTTGAGGAAGAGATTACTGGTCTGGGGAGAGAATGTGCTGGAGTCAAACAGACTTGGAGCTGGGTTGTATACTGTGGGCTGAACATCTGGGCTGGCTTGAGCAGGTAGCTTCAGAATTCTTAGGCCCATTCTCCTAATCTCTAAAATGTGGGGTGAACATGTGACTAAGACCTGATAATATATGTACTTAAACGATCCCTACTTCCCTTATGTTGCACTATAGATGTGTGTAGGCATTGCTGGAGAAGTGGTGAGACTATGTGGCAAAAGACGTCAGATGGAGAAGACGATCAAGGTCAACATTATCCATGGCTGGAGAAGTGCTGAACATGGTTTTGTTTGACCCAATGACATAATACTTCTCAGTCCCAGGGGCTGCCACCAATAATAACTCTATCTGGGTCTCTACACTTAGAAAGTCAATTTGCAATTGAGGAAATGGAGTCACAGGGGTTTAAGTATCTTGCCTCAGGTACCCAACCAGAAAGAGAGGTAGGATCATATCATGCTCTGACAAAGACTCCCCTTGACCTCACTTTAGTAAGAGCCAGCTCCTCTTTTTTATTAGAACAGAAAGACTTCTAAAGAATCAGCTGTCTGCAGAGAAATTTACATGGAACCAATTCTTTCATGTGAGTAGGTGGGACTTGTGGGTGCTGGGGTATTGATGTTGCCTAGAGTGTAGCGCATCTAAGTTTTTTCTCTATCTTGGGTAACTTGTTACAGAGAGGGGAAATGCCATTTCTTGGAGAGGACACAGGGCTGAGCAAATCTAGTTCAGTTTTCAAGGATGTTTCTATTAGGCTAAGGAAGATTCAGGAGGCTTTGAGCTGGGAACAGATTTCAAGGTGACCTTGTAAAAGCAGCCAGCATTATGAAATGTTTTTGATCAAGTGGAACAAGATAAGCTGTTCATGTTGTGGAAGGGTTCAAAGCCCTGGACACCAGATGAAATAAGAAAATTCAATTTCTGGCATAAGACTGTGTGTTTCCCCCCTGCCATTTAGAAGAACACACACATCTATTCTCCTTCTCCTGTAATGAAAATACAGCATGCCTTGGTGGTAATTCAGACCCACACTGGGATGTAAAGGTATGTGTGTGCTACGGGGGAGGCTCTCTGTAGGTATTTGGAAACAGGACTGTTATAGCTGTCTGGGGGCTTAGGAGCAGCTGCAGACATAACAAGACTGAAGCCAAGGAATGACACAGGGTTATTTCAATATGCTTCCATTTTCTCTTAAAAAGGGGATTGAAGAATCTCCTGATCATGTTGATCTAACACAGTGCTGTGCCTGCATTGATGGTGACAGTCTATCTCCACACCATCCTATATGGTGTTTACTACCCCAAGTGACTGTTGAGTGTTTGAAATATGGCTACTGAAACACAGAAACTATTCTAAATTTTACCGCATCTAAAGTAACTGAAATAGCTACAGTAGCTGGTGCCCTTGTCACTGGGTAGCAAGGCTCTAAATGGGCTTGGATTCAGCCTCTTCTGTTGGATGGTGCTGTGACTACGGGCAGGTGTCTTATTCTCCCTGGATTCCTTCTCTGTTCTCCTCAGTCTGGGAATCTGTTTTAAATACAGAACATGCAGGTTTATTAAATCTTTGCTGTGGCTATCAAATCATTAGCATATCTAGTAGATGCAGAATTGGTTTGCAGTTTCTCGACTGTGGAAACAGCCTCACACTAACACTGGGGCAAACTGAAGTTGAGGGATGAGAAGGATCCTCTGACCCTGTGGGAAAAAGACATCAGAGTTAAGAGTTGGAGGTATGGGGCTTCTGCAGAGGTTGAGCAGATGTAAGAGCTCATTTCTTCCCCTAGCACCTCTTCACCAGGTGACAGGCAGATGAGCAGGGCCATGGTCTGCCTCTCAATATTTCACAGAGACATTTCTATTGATGATAACCATGGCAGGAAGAAGAAAAGTGTATGATACACAGTGAGACAAGAAGGAGGACCAGACAGCAATGCAATCTCAAAAAAAGTTGCAGGGAAAGAAGGAACATTGAAGCATGGATATCAGAAAGGAGAGAGACCTCTGAGAAAACACAGAGATGCTGTCAGAGAAAGAAAGATGAGACAGATGTAGGAAGTAGAGAGGGCAGAACATATACAGTTAGACAGACAGACAAGGCAACAGGGCAGGATGGAGACAGAGAAACCCATGTTCCATGTGCACACGCTGAAGGAGATACAGAAAGACAGGTTGCTGTGCTGCAGCAGAACATAGTGATGGGGAGATAGGAAGGAGCCAGGAGTCAGTGGAGGGAAAGATGCACTGCACATGGAGAGACATGGGAGACCTAGAGGTCTTCTGCAACTGAGAAAGATTCAGCTAGGAAAATGGTTGTAAGACACAAGTGAGGCTGTATGGACAGAGGTAGCCTTGTGGGTATTTGGTGGTACACAAGCTGTTCAAATGTTTCCTAACGTAAGAGTGGGCAGAATGCCATCAAGGCCAGGGAAAGGAGTCAAGGGGTATAAACCTGCGTGGCCATGTTGTTGGTGGGCAGCTTCTTGCCAGTGCAGAGCAGGAAGGCATAGGAACAGCCTGGATCCCTCAAGCTCTGGTCCAGCTCTCCTGCTCCCTTTATTCTTTCTTCGGAGTCATTAATCTCAGAGGACAGCTAGGTCTTTCCTTAGATATCTGCAAGGATCAGCTCAGGGGCCTCTGAGGAGATACAGGCTGAGAAAGTCATTTGCTAGCAGAGGGCCTGAAGGTGGCATGGACTCAGCCCCTTCTGGCCGTTCCCTTCACTCAGGAGGCAAAGCTGTCCTTACCTTCTTTCCTCAGCAGAATTTCCTCCCATCCTGCTCTTCCTTTTGCTCATCAGCACAGGGTTGCTCAAAACAGGGGAAGTCACACAGAGACTGTTGCTCCTAGCAAAAAATGGCGAGTCCCCACACTCTGCAATACCTTGCCCTCCATCAGCCCATGTCCATCATGAATCTCCCTAGAGGTTTATACAAATGCTGAGCCCAGGCTCACACACAGATCATAGGGTTAATTACCTTGGAGCGAGGATCAAACACTGCAGTTTTTAAAACTTTCCAGCAGGTACCTGACATGAGCAGATGGGGCTAGCTTTGCTAGACCTCCTCTCTCAGCATTCTGGTCATATCTGGGGTCTTACACCCGCTGGTTCCTCCTTTCAGCATCTTCCCAGATGACTCCCCCTTCAATCAACTTTTCCAAATACCTGGGTCCTTTTCTACTATGATTTGAATGTGGCTCCTGTGTTTGCACACCCAGTGGGTGGTGCTGTTTGGAAATGTTATGGAACTTTAAGAGGTGGAGTGGGGGCAGGCCCAGGAGCTTTAAAGACTGGCCCACCTCCTGACCATACTCTGCTTCCGTTGTGTGGATACAATGTGGCCATCCAGCTCCTTGGTCCTGTTACCATGCTGTTTCTGCCTGATAACCACATTTTCCCTGCCATGATGGAACTGTAAGCTCTAATAAACACTTTCGCCCTTAAGTGGCTTTTGTCAGGGTGTTTGTTACAAGAAAGTAGCTAAGACACTGTGGCAGCTCCCTGAAGCAGCCCCAAGAGCCAGGTGTGGTGGCACACACTTGGAATCCCAGCACTCAGGCGGCTGAGGCAGGGGATTTAAAGAGTGAGACTCCATCTCAAAATCGGATCAAACCAAATCAAATGAACAAACAAATAAACGAAGCGAAGATGAAGAGCCTAGATTTTCACAGCAAAGAGTCCTCAAGATTACTGTTCATCACCCTCCACTTCCTCTCCTGAAGACTGAGGATAATGTTTCTAGGAATTCCAGTGCCGTCAGCACTTAGTGTGGCCTCTGCTCTTCTAACATTCTCTCGTGTGTGTGTGTGTGTGTGTGTGTGTGTGTGTGTGTGTGTGTGTGTGTGTGTGTGTCTCCCTTCTCTGTAAATGACTGTTACAATAGTTTGCATTTGAAATACCCCTTTCTGATCCATGTTGCTCCCAAACCGGTGGTGAGATTTGGGGAGGCTGTGGAGCCTGTAGAAAGTGGGGCCTTGCTGGCAGAAGTGGGGTCACCATGGCAAGCCTTTGGTAGTCATTTCTGCCTTCTGTTTCTGTCTAGTTCTCTCTGCTTCTCCAGGTTCACCATGTGTGAAGAGTCTCTGCTACACACTCTCCACAGCCATGATTCCAGCCACGTCTAGATCATAAGGGACCCTCTGAGACTAGGGGACACACTAAATCCATTTTCCTTTCAGTTATGTCTTCCAGGTATCTTAGTCTCAGTGTCAGTGATAGTCAGCAATACAGTCCCATTAAGATGAAGTTCATCCTCATCATCCCCATTTTACAGATATGGAAAATAAAGCCTGTGAGAATTAATGCTGTACACAGAGTCTAGGTGCAACCTAGTGTAGAGTATGTTTGTGTGTGTGTGGGACAGTAAATGGGATACAATCAGCCCAGTGAAGGATCTGCTGTAGGACATAATGGAATTCCAGCAAGGTAGCATGGGATCCCACTGAGAGCATGGACTGGGGTTTTGGGGGAGTGCTACACAGTCAAGAGTGGTCCAAGTATTACCAAGCACAGTAGAGGGGCTGAGGAGGAGGAGGAGACAGCAGGAAGAAAGCTCTGAAAAGAATAGAAAAATGGAGAAGTTGTTATCTGCTCACAGTGATAGACAACAACTGATGTGCAGTCCATATCATCCTGTGCTGGAGTCTTGCTCATGCTCAATGGTCCTTGTGTCTGGAGTTAGTTGAGTAAGAAGGGTCTGTGATCTGTCCTCTCTGTCCTAAGCTTGGGACTTAATCCTTAGTTCCCATCCATGGGACTCTAGGCAGGTGTGTCCAGCTTAGGTACCCTCAAAAATGAAGATTATAGGATGATACCCAAAGCCATGGGGTTGCTGGCTAAGTTAGGATGGAGTACCACTGGCAGCTTGATGGCTTCCATCAGGTAAGTGTTTACCTTTGCTGAAGACCCTACAGGTGCCTCTCAGGTAAGAAAAGAATCAGGGAGCTAGAGAGCATCTTTAAATGATTATTATTAAAATAGGGGCAAAATCGTCAAAGAACAGAAGAATAGGAAGAGACCCTCACTCTTCCTCCTCGGAACTAAAAGGTATTCTATATATGTATGAAGCTATCAGTAGGTAACACCAGGCAAATCCTAGGCAACTCAAGAAGAATTAGTTACCCTAACAGAGGACCTAAAGGAATCTTTTCTTTCAGGCTAACTGCAGTGGCACACATCTATAATTTTAGTATCAGGAGTTGGAGTTTGTCCTAGCTACATAGCAAGCTGGAGGTCAGCTTGGCCTCCATATGACCATGTCCAAAATCAACACAAACAAATAGATAAATCTTTCATAAAGGAAGCAGAGAAATAAATTCAAACTACAACACAAATGAGTTTAGCTTTCATACAGGACTTTCTGGATGAACAAGACAGGGGTAGCTATGACTTTTAGCCGATGGGAAGGAGGCTTGAACCCCAGGAAAGAGCTAGATGACTTTGCACAACATCTTTCTTCAGATGTCCCCATCAGCTACTGCTTATCCCAGTGACCTGACTCAGCTTGGGCTCTGATCACCTGTGACCATGATCCCAGACAGAGGTAGCAGCAGGATTCTGAATGGCAGATATCAGCGGCTTCCAAAAGATGGTTGAATGGATTCTGACTCAGCCATTGCAGGGAGGCATATGCTTGGTGGCACACAGCCTAATCTCCGAGAAAGCTTTCTGATAGAAAGATTCATGATAGCTATCCGGGTTGCAGACAAAGGCTTTAACTTCCAATTCTAAGAGCCTTCAATGCCTGCCTCTTACCTGACCAGCACTGCCCTGGGGCTTGGGTAAGACAGATTTATAGTATATTATCAACAGCTGAATGCCACAGCTGGTTCCTATACCTCAGGGGGAAGCAAGGCAGGGCAAATCAGAGTGGAGGCTGTAAGGTCCAGGTGATTCTGAGTCTTCCTGGCTTGTGATGTAGTCAGATAAAGGAAGACCCTCCAGACACAGGATGCAGATGATACACAGACCTGCAAGGATGGTAAAGGCAACACAGAAAGTTAGATGTCTGTACCAAAGAGCAGAATTCTGAGCACAGGCCCAATAAAACAAACAAACAGGGAGCTGGAATTGTCTCTATTCCAGGAAGGAAAGACATGGTGACCCCGAAGCCTAAATGTGCATCCCCATCTGTACCACCCCTGACTTGCCACCTGTCTGAGGAACCAGAGGTAGTAAATAAGGTGATGTCGGAGCACAGACTCTCAGAGGACCACAGCTCATCTCTGATGCTGGGCAGCAGGGCAGAGTTGCTAGAAGCATAAATTCCACTTTACTCACCCCAAGTTAAAATTGAGAAAATGCTGCTCAAATATTCAGAAAAAGTTGTAAAAGTGATGTGACAGCTATTACGTAGATTCAACACTTTATATTTTGTTATGATTGCTCCATATATCTGTCTATCTCTCTGTCTATGTCTATCTATCTATCTATCTATCTATCTATCTATCTATCTATCATCTACTTACCCATATTATTTCTCTATATTAATACATTTATCTATCATCCATTTATCTTTCAAACCATCCATGTATCTAGTATCCATCCCCTCCATTACTTGCTCAACTACCTGTTCACATATATAGTATTTTCTATCAATTCTATCAGTTAACACATCTACTATTATTAGCATAACACTATCCATCCATCTGGTCTATTGTGTCTGGTATAATACTATCTATTCCTCCATCCATCTATGCTTTTATCTATCATATCTATTTGTATGTTTCAGTATATTTTCAGAACTACTTAAATTTGAAGGCTCTTGTAGCTCTTCTTTCTAAACATATTTCTTCAAAACAAGGTGATTCTTCTATCTAATCTCAGCATCACTATAACTCCTAAGAAGATGTACATATTCCATAACATCTAATATCCAAATTCAAATTTCTTCATGGACCCCAAAAATGTGTTTTTAAAATCTGTTTTAAAAATTTTATTTACTTATCACTTGTATATGTGTGTGTGCGCGCACACACGCACACATGCTTGAGTTTGTGTATCATATACATACAAAAGCACTCAGAGGCCAGAAGAAGCTATACAATTCCCTAGAACTGGAGTTACAGGAGGTTGCCAGCCCCCATGTATGTGGTGAGAACTGAACCTGGGCCCTTTTCAGAAGCAACCAGTGTTTCAGTGAACCATCTCTCCACTCCCTTGAAACAGTGAGAACAAGGATAAATGGACGTTGGAGAGATCACTCAGCACTTGGGAGGATTAATGCTTTTTCAGAGACCTAAGTCTAACTCATGTGGGCCGCTCACAAATTCCTGTAATTCCAGTTCAAGAATAATCTAATGTCCTCTCCTGGGCCCCTCATATTCTCTCTCTCTCTCTTTTCAATCTCTCTCTCAGGCATAACTTCCTATCCCACCAGCTGGCTCCCAAATATCCACCACAGCCACCACACAATATTAATTATAAATGCTCAGCTGATAGCTTAAGTTTGTTGCTAACTACCTCTTATGTTCTACTACATGACTCAGTGCCTTTCCTCAGTTTGGCCTGCTCATCTGCTTCTCTCCGAATCTCCTAGCACCCTGCCCTTCTTTACCCCAGAGCTCTCTTCCTGTTTGAAAATCCTAACCTCTTCCTGCCTAGCTATTGGCCATTTAGCTCTTTATTAAACCAATGAGAACAACACATCTTAACAGTGTACAAAAAGATTATTCTCCCTCCCTCCTCTCTCTCTCTCTCTCTCTCTCTCTCTCTCTCTCTCTCACACACACACACACACACACACACACACACACACACACACACTCCTTTTTAAAAAGAGTAGGCAAGAGTTGAGAATTGTCATGTTGGAAGTAAGAGAAGAGAGATATTGGTTTGCTTCTTTGCTATTTAACCATCCATCATTTCTTAGAGTAGCATTTCTGTATACCATGCCAGGACATACCACATAGTATGATCCTAGGTGATGGTTCTAGCTGCAAGGTGTCTTTTTAAGTGTATGAATTTTAAGTGGTGAATCAGCCTGAAATGAAGGGCACTAATCAGGTAGAAATATTATGCATCTTCAAGAAGACTTCATATCCAAGTCAGTGCAGAGTGATTGTTTCTAGGAATCTGGAAACTATTAAGTGAACAGGGTGGGTTTTGTGATGTGGCTCTGAGATTAAGAGCACTTTCTGCTCTTTCAGAAAACCTGGGTTCAGTTCTGTTCCCAGCACCCAGATGTTTTCCTTTTTCCTGGCTTCTGGGGCAACTTCACACACAGAGACACATATGCAAATAAAACATACACATACATAAAACAGAAATAAGTAAATCATTAAGATGTGAAGGTTGCCTCGGCCAGACTCTTCATTTCCTTCACATGTTTTTTTTTTCCCCTTAAATTTATTTAATTTTTGCACAGGGAATTTCAGAATACAGAAAGTCTCTCACCAAGAAAGTGACCAGCTGGTTTTGAATCCTCTGCAGAGTACCACTGAGTGTACAGTATGTATAATGTGAGCATTTCTTACACCAGAAATTGGGGCATGCAGTCTATCAGATGCAAGTGCCTTTGAGGACAATGAAGACAGGCTATTTGAAGCTGAAACTCCCCCAGAAAGTCTGAGACAATTGCAGGGAGGGCTTACTCTAGTGTCTCCCACACAAGAGGCGTTTAGGGTTTGTCTCTCTGTGTTTCGCACACACTGAAGGCATCTGTCTGTTGAGAGGTGTGTTTAATTGTGTGCTAGACGGGGAAAGGAGATACAGGCAAACCCAGGAGTGCCTCTGTCCACATAAAACAGAACTTTCCAGTATAAATGACCCAATGCAGACAGTTATGAGAGGAGGTGGGCAGGAGCCTGCAGAGATTCTGGCTTTTCCCTGCTCTAGACTTTTACTGAAATAGCCAGGAGACTATTCTAGCAGGATGTCTTTGGTACCCAGGAAAATCTCACTATTTATAGGCGTTAAGTGACATCTTTGTTCATCCATCTATTCTTTTGTATCACTTGTCTATATCTGTGAGACTGAGTGTATGCACATGCCACAGCTTATTTGTGGAGGCCAGAGCATGACCATGGGCAGTTTATTCTCTCCTTCTACCGTGTACATTCTGGAACTCCAACTCAGGTGGCCGGCTGGTAAATGTAGTCTAGAAAGCAAGCACCACTACTGGCAGAACCACCTTCCCAGCCCATACATTTTATCAAAATAGAAAAATAATTACAAATAATAGAGTTCAAGCTGTAAGAACCATCCACCTGATTCTTCCAATATTGTAAATAACCAAAAATAGACTATGAGGGAGATCCAGGCCATGGATAGAAGTTGTGAATTTGTAATTTGAAAGACCCATCTTCCCAAGTTATGAATTGGTAAACATTAACTGAATGAATAAATGAATGAATGAAAACACCATATAAGCCACAGACATATCTATACATTTGCTTTACATTTACACACACACACACACACACACACACACACACACACACACATACACACACACACACACACACACACACACACACGATTCACCCAAGACTAGGACCTGATTCATCCAGGATCCAGTGATTCACTTTGGTCCAATGATCTTATCAGAATTAATCACAAAAGTGAACCATGCCATCCAAAGAGAGCTGTCTACTAGATCAGGTCTGAGGTGGATGGGCACCTATAAAGGTTACAGGGATTAAACAGACGTCTCCAAACTTGATCTCAGTCTCCAGTGCTTTGCTAAGGACTTAGCAAAAGTTGATCATAGTGTGCCTGAGATAACTAACCTGATCTAGCTTGAGTGATCCTGATGTTTTCATCTATGCTGTCAGGATTGAGTATTTCTTTTATTTTGAAGCTCAAAGCTTTGCTTCAAAATATCCTCAAAACAGCTGTGTCTTTCTAGCACATTCTGTTGCATTGTTAAAACTTAGATCCTCTCTCCCTCAACCTGAGTACCCTGTGGCCCCAATTCTGTCCTTCTCTGCATTTCAATATTTCCTGATGAATTATTATTATTATTATTGTTGTTGTTTGGGGGCTGAAGATGTGTGTGTGTGTGGAGAGAGAGAGAGAGAGAGAGAGAGAGAGAGAGAGAGAGAGAGAGAGAGAGAGAGGTTAGTAAGCAGACTTCCTATTGCATAGGGAAACTGCTATGTGCTATTCCTTGTGTTACTCTTGCACTGTTTCCTACTTCTCCAGATCTCAAGGTCTAGAGCAATGGGAATCATGTTTTCACTGCTCCATATCAAAGCTGTGTGGGGGTGTGTGGAATATAGCTATCTGAGGGTGGGTAATATAAGGTTAGCACCTATATGCTAGCAGACCCATGGGAGAAATAAGTAGGTCCCATGGGCACACAAGCCTAATAGCTTCATTAGGCACAGGAATCCATTAAATGTTGCTGTTTTTTCTCAAGGCCATATAGGACATCCTTCCATGGGCATGTGATACGTTCTGTTCAAGAAAATGTGGGCACAAAAGGCTCACATCAGAGCTGAATGGAAACCTTTAGAGCTCATGGGTGGTTTCACTGTGCACACTTCTGCTGTGAAGCTGGCAAACTCCAGGTGGAGTCTCCATATACGGGGTCCTGGAGACAGGACTATTGATCCTGTCTCAAAATAAAAAAAAAAAATGAAAATAAAAAATAAAAAACAACTATAAAATTATTTATTTAATACATTATTTACCTGTTAGAAAATATATGTGGCTGTTACCATAAAGCAGGGTTGTCTTTTTTTCTATGGTGCTAGGGAGGAAATGAAAGCATCATACACTAAGCAAGTACTCTACCACACAGCTACAGCCTTAGCCCTGTGACAAGTATCTAAATCAAAGAGAAACAATTCAAAGCTGTGATATCAAATACAACTTATGGTTACTCTGATACATAAATGTGTCTGGAAAATTATAAGATTGACTTGTGAGCACTCTGGATGAAGGGGCTTATAGACTTTTGATGTTTGAAGTTGTTGTTATTAGAATTCCTTGACAGTTCAGGGGAAAGGAAACTCCGAGGGTCACAGATCCATCACTTAACAACACTGCAGTGCCTATCAGTACAGACTGGAACTTCAAACCAATGTGTGTGCCTGTGCCTACCTCCAAGCTACATAGCCATTCTGCTCTGTTGCTGATATTCATACACTGTAAGACTTCTATATCTTCTTAAAGACAAAAGGAAGGAAAGGAAAAAAGAAAAATTAAACAACAACAACAAAAAATTCTCTGCCCTTTTAAATGCTCTCAGCCAGCCAAACTCCCTGGGTTTGCTTTGACAGGCTGTCTTCCCTTCAAAATGAAAAGAGAGGCAGCAATGGACAGAAATAAAGGCCAGCTGTTCGGTGAAGCGAGATACCTGCACACATGCTCGTGAAGCGCCTGTTATTTCAGGAGCCCCAGAGTCTGCCGCCCCACACCTGCCTTGACACATTCCGGATGCATCAACCTGTGCTGACATTAACCCAAGAGAGGGAGGATCTGGCTAAATTGCATGTTTTTCTACAGACTTAGGAAAATGTGAGGTTTCCGGATAGGAATGCACGGATACCATCATTAATCAGCAAGCAGGGCGAGCTAGGGTAGGGATAAAAAGAAAGACTCCGGTGTCGGGGAGATCAGAGGACAGAGATCAGAAGTACTGAGCAAATACATCTTGCAAATATTTTTTCGATCCTAAAAGTTTCAGTTCAAGTTTATTGGTACAAAGAACCAACCATATTGTGAGCACTGCTAAGTCTGATTGCAACTGGGATTTGAAGATAAAGAACAAAACATGATTACTGAATTTTTTGGTGCTGGTTGGTTTGTTTTATTCTATTTAAATAATCTCTCTATGTAGACCAGACTGGCCTTGGATTCACACAGATCCACCTGCCTCTGCCTCTTGAGCACTGAGATTAAAGGTGTGTGCTACTATGCCTCAAAATATTTTGTATCAAGGGCCGGCTCTATTGGTAAAGAGTTGCTGTACAAACATGAGGACACATGTTTGATCCCCAGGCCTGTGTATAAAAAGCTGGGTATGGTACCATGTTCTCGTTACCCTGTGCTATGAATGGGTAGGTCCCTAGGTGATCAGCCTAGCATCATTCATAAGTTCCAGACTCCACTTATAAACTCTCTTTTGAAACAAAGTAATAAAGCAAAATAAATGCAAATAAAAAAACCAACCAGGTGGGTGACCCGCTAAGGGAAAATATATTATAGCTGAAATCTTCAATGCATGTGTAGACTGTGTTCTGGTTCCCACACCCTGTCTGCTGCCTCTCAGATGTATCAACACTTTTGAATTAAAGCCAGTCCTTTGTCCAGACTCATGACTTTTAGTGTGCTTTGGGGACCTGTCTAGTCTAAGAGAACCAGTACATGGGGTGCAGCCGGGTTGTCCAGTGCTGAGTCTGAAGTGTGGGAGAGACAGTAGAGGGAGAATCTCTTTGCAAGTGTCTCCCTAGTAGATCTGGAAGAAAAGGCTCCCCAAGCTGGGTGCCTGGGAAGAGGAAGGATTAGGAAGTAGCCTTAGCCAAGCTGCTGAGAGAAACCACTTCAGGGTCTGAGAAAGCTGAGCTTGATCCTCAACTGCCCCTTCCCAGTAATGTGGACCTATTTAGCCGCCCACTAACCCTCCAATAGCCCCACCTGCTGGCCAGGTTGCAACAAGGATTATGTGAACAGCAGTCATAAACTCTATTGCTGCTTCATACTTTTTCTTGGATTGGGGTGTTGGAATGCTACCTAAAAGAATGTTGCTATGCAGAATATGAAAACCACAGTGTGACACTGCTGGTCTGTGGTGAGCTTGGTTGATTTTTTTCAGTCTCTTGAGTAAAAAACATGTGTTTCTGTGGATTGTTCATGTTCTCACACTGTGCTTCCTCAAGGACCAAAGACAAGATGCTGTTCATCTGTGGTTATCAGAGATGATTATATTTATGTGGGAGATCAAGTTCTGTTCTTGTTTTTATCCTGAGGTTCCAGGCAGCCATGTTCTGAGATCTCTGTGGATATTGTTAAAAGATAACTTCCAGAGACTGGGGAGATGGATCAGAGAGCACAAGCATGAGAACCTGAGTGGAGAGATGGAGACAGGTAGATCCCTGGGGTTCATTGGTCAAATGCCAAGTTCAACATGGACCCTGACTCAAAAAGAGGTGAAGTGAAGGATAATAAATGGACATACTCAAGGATAACCTCTGGCTCTAACACACACACGGACATGTAACCACATGCATTCATGGGCACACACATACGAATACACAGAGAGAGGGGGAAGGAGAGAGAGAGAGAGAGTGAGAGAGAGAGAGAGAGAGGGAGGGAGGGAGGGGGAGGGAGAGAGAGCTTCAGACTAGGTAGGACTGAGGATCTTGTGATTCAGTTATGTCCCCATGACTAATGAGCATTGCGCTAGTCCACCAAACTGCTCTAGGGGTAGACAATCTCTTACAACCATGTTATTCTAGGATTTGATGGGCCCAACCCATGAGTAAGAGTACAACTCAGAGCTTCATGTTCCAGGAGCTGGGAGAGCTGAGGCCCCACACTCAGTCAATTTGTTTCTCTGTGAAGAGAGAGAGAGAGAGAGAGAGAGAGAGAGAGAGAGAGAGAGAGAGAGAGAGAGAGAGAGAGAGAAGAATCTGGCCATTTATCTCCCTTAATTTTCCCACAAGTGATACTGCACCTAGTCACCCCATGTTAGCGATCAGAGCACTACATCTTAACAGGTAAAGAGGATTCAACTCTAGTTCATCGATTGCTCAGCTGCTGGCTTTTGGGCTCAGAGTCACAGTCCTAGGATTCTGAGACCCATTCCCCCGTCTATAGTTAACCACTGGTTAAGTTGATTGCACTGCTTTTTTTATTTACTTTGAACTTGACTGTGTTTCCTTTAGTTTAGAGAGTGAACTCTTTTTTTTCTCATAAATTTAATTGCTGACATAAAGGGAAAAAACCCTGATGTAATTGAACAAGAAGATGTTTACAACCCTCTTCAAGTCATCGAGTTGCTGGCACACAAAATTTATGACAGCTAGCTAGGAAAGTGGAAATAAAAAAGTGGGAGGAAGCTCAAGACAGATGTGACTGAGGATCAGCTGGGTCAGTAGATGAGTTGGCATCCCGGTGCTCAAACTACACTCCGTGGTACTAAGTTGGGTCACTCTGGGGACTATCTAATTGGATAATGAAGATTCACTTAATAAATGCCTAATTTTTGGCAGAGCCAGACTCCTAAAGAAAACTCTATAAATTACAGAGATGGTGTTGTGTTAAAGACACACTGAAGCTTTTCTTGGATAGAATCAAACTGCTGGTATTGTGGCTTTTGATACAAGGTTCTATTTGTCCCTGCTGATCTTGAACTTTCTATGGAGCTGAGGGCAACTTCTTCTCAAGTCTTAACCTCCCGTTTTTATGTCCCAAATTCTGGGATTATAGGCAGGTACCATCAAGCATTGTGTATGCAGTGCAGGGGACGGAATGCAGGACTTTGTGCTTGCTGGGATGGTGCTCCACCAACTTCAGCTACACTCTCAGGCCTGAAGCTGCTGAAGCTTTGAAGGCCATTGGACCAGGAGTCTTGCATCAGTCCCTGGAAGAGTTCAAACCTTCTGAAAGGAGAGGTTCCCATGTTTTCATCCACGCCCAGATAAATGGATACAGATGTTCCTTGAACTTGATCAACTCGCCTCTCAGCATGAATGCAAAATTGATTGGGCCAAATCAGAGCCCATGCCAGTGAAGGCTGGCTGCATGCAGAAATAAAATCAGCCACCTCCCATTTACTTAGAAGTCTCCAGCTTAAAATACACTGGAGGAAAATGTGTGCTTCACTTTAGAGCAGGAGCCAAATTACACAGCGACAAAATTATTCCCATCAGTGTGACAGCCTTAGCCAATCGTTCCCTTTTTTAATGTGCTGAAAGGAGACAAGTTGGCATCATTAAAATAGGATTTTTTTTTCCAGAAATACATCTTGAAGTATGGAGGAACTAGAAACAGAAGAACAGACCCATGCTTCAATCTAATTCTGAGGCCGGACCTTTTTGAGTTGTCTGCTTTAAGAAAACTGCATTGACTATCTTGTCCTTGATGGCCTTGGGGCGGCATGAATATGATGATTTTCTTTTAACTCGGGTCCAGCATTTCCAGAAACAACTCTTTTGCTGAATGACTATCTCCAATGATCTTTTACTTCCTATATTGCTTGATAAGCTTGATAAGCTTCAGCCTGATCATGCCTTTCCTGAGCTCTTAGTCAGAGGCTATTAATGGTACATACTTTCATCTCCTCACTTTCCATGGGTCCCATGCTTCCCCTTGTCTTTTGTTTCATAAGGATGCTCTAGAATCAATCCAAGATGTATAAAGAGCATATGAAGTGCCAAGATTTACTCACTCAGAAAGCCTTGTGAGGGATGTCTAGTCCCGATAAGCAGCCAGATGTACCCATCTCTTTCCTACCCTCTCCCTTTGGAGAAGAATTCATGCTCAGCATCTAACATCTACAAGCTTAGCCTCAACGCTCCTAGATTCCAGATGTCTTGTGCCCTCTCACATCTGTCTCACATTGCTACCCTCACTGCTGAGAAGAGACAGTGTGCATTTCTTTCTACGTAGAATCTCATTTTGTTCTGTTGGGGGACGACATCCTTGATAATTAGGCTACACTGTCACTGCTTGTTTCTAGCATGTGTCTAAAATTTTCTTTCCCAATTTTCTTTTTAAATCCAATGACTTAAAGTCCCTTCCCAGAAGATAACTTAAAAAGAAAAGGAATAAATTCTTCAAACATCTATAAGAACACATAACTCCACTCTTATTTCTGAGAAAATTGGTCACCATTGATTTTTAAGGATGAGCGTTGTACAGATAAAGGGAAGGTATATTATTCAGTTAAAGCCCCATGATGCAGGAGTCATCAAAGGTTCAACTCATGTGTCAGCTCACATCTACTGGTGATATAGTCTGACATGTCAAAGTGTGAATGATTTGGGCAGGTTGTCAGGATTTCATGGAAAGAAATCAGAAATGTTGGCTGTGAGCTTGATGAGGAGGTATGACCAACCATATATCCACTTTTAAGAATGCTAACTCTGATACGAGACAATTCACAACATTTTTTTTTTTTTACCAGCTATATTTACAAAGAAGTTCTGAGAAAAAGTCAAAATTCCCAAAGCAAAGTATCAAGTGGCCTTTTCCCCTCAAGCAGTCATTTCTGCCCCCAAATTCGATCACACATGCCAGCTCTGATTGATTAACCCTTGCCAGGACTACTACACTAAGCTCCAGGATTGATTAGTAATGTCTACCACAGATCAAAGGTAGTCATGGGTCCACATGGACCTAGCTTTACTCAGAATGCTATTTATTCTGCTTGGGAAGTCAATAAGGTAATAAAAGTGTTGAAGGCATTGCATAGGGCAACAGATGAGTTATTCTCATATATGCTGGAAGAGAAACAGGTGGGTGTCATCATGTCAGTGACTTTCTTCTCAAGTGTAGAAACTGTACCTTCTCCTCCATTATGTAAAATGTTCTGTAAAACACTGAAGCTCTCAGCAGTAAATTCAGAGAATAATTGGCATTCATCACCACCTGAGTCCAGACAACGAGGATCTCAGTCCATTTTCTACTGCTATTGTGCAAGACTGTGGATGCTATGTCCAGGTGCTGTACTCTTTTTAACTCATGTATTTGAAATATCTTCTCATTATTCAAAATTTCAATTAAGAAATAACTGTCAGAGAGGCCTGCCAACAATGTAAGACATCAAGTCAAAATTATAATGCAAAAAAATCTGAGTCACCCTACATACCTATAATTTTATAATCTCTGAAATTATAGTACCTATAGCCAGTTGCTTCTCTTTGAAGAACAAGTTACTTCTGGGAGAAAACAGAGGATCCTGAAATGACCACAATCAATACTAACTGTGGGAATTTATGGAGGCTCCATGACAGAATGGTAAACATGGAAATTTAACACAGGTTCAGCCATCCTTTCTGGGAGTGTAGCCTTGACATGCCAAGTACTGCTTATTATAAAATAAAATCTATAAAGTCTGTTGACAACACACATTATGAGAGGCTCACATTTTCCCATCAACGAACAGATACGCAAAATTCCTCTAAAGCTAGGAAAATCAAATGAGCCCAAACCTTGCACAAGCTCTCATTGATTTTACCTTCCTTCCTTCCTTCCTTCCTTTCTTTCTTCCTTCCTTCTTTCCTCCCTCCCTTCCTTCCTTCTTTCCTTCCTCCCTTCCTTCTTAATTTCTCTACTTATTTAATGGGTTTGTGTTTCCACATGTGTGTCTGTATCTTTATGTGTGCCTGTCTGTGTTTCTCTGTGTGTACGTCTGTGTGTGTTTGAGTGTGTGTGTGTGTGTGTGTACCTGTGTGTCTCTCTCTGTATCTCGGTATCTCTGGGTATCTCTCTGTATCTCTCTCTCTCTCTCTCTCTCTCTCTCTCTCTCTCTCTCTCTCTCTCTCTCTCTCGTGTCTGTGTGCGTGTGTTCTTTGCTTCCACCATGTGGGTCATAGAGACTGAACTCAGGTTGTCTGTCTTGGCATCAAGAGCCTTTACCCTTTACCCTTCTCAACATAGAAATGAAGTCAATGATGCCTCCACTGAGGAGAAATGAGTTTTGTCCTTTGAGAAACCCTGTTATGCCCTGTCCCTTTGGGTAGTCACACTTTATTATGCTCCATTTACACATGCATTATACACATCTCTGTTTTGATAAATTTTTTGATAAAATAATGTACCAACCTGTGTTGTTTACTGTTAGTGACTAGAATAAAATCTACCTAGTTAATTCATGACATCCTCTGTGATCTTTGAAGCTAGTGGGTCTCAAATCTTGGGTGGGAGCAAGCCTGATACACTCAGGAAACATACACGGTGTTTCAAAGCGTGACATTTGTCTGCTAGAAGAAAACCATGAAAACTTATATGGACAGTTTAGATGAAGTTATGTTTTGGAAATGTGAAGATGAAGAATCCTCATTGTGGGCTGGAGAGAGGGCTCAGTGGTTAAGAGCACTAGCTGCACTTCTGCAGAAGCTAGATTCAGATCCTAACATTCACCTAGTAGCTGACAAATGCCTAGAACTCCAGTTCCAGGAGATCTGACCCCCACTTCTGACCTGCAGATTAGGGCATGCATCTGTTGAACATGCACAACTTACATATATACATATACACACAAAATGAATCAAGTCATTAATTTAAATATTCTCACTGTTCAATTATAATCCTAGGGGCCTGGGGAGACAGCTAAGTGGACAAAAGAACATTGTACAAGCAGAAGGACCTGAGTTCATATCTTTAGAACTCACGTTTTAAAACAATAACAGCAAAAACAGCTGGACCCTATGCTTCTGTGACCCAGGCACTGCTAGGAAGGTTGGTGGGGGTGGCTACTTGCTGGTCTAGCTAAAAAAAAGTCAGCTCCAAGTTCACTGAGAGACTCTATTCCAGGGAAATAAGGCAGACAGTGATAAAACATTATACCAAATTATCTGCCCTAGCCTTCATACACAAACATAGAAACCACTCTCACAAATTAAAATTAAAAATTAAAAACTACATTCTAGCTTAAAATGTATATGTAACTAAGCAACAAATTCAGTATAATTGTTAGATATATCTATATCTCACGACTAAATGAAAGTTGGCCAAGAAATTTTGGATAATGGAGAGTCTAATTACTGAGAAATGGTGAACTCCCCTAAATGGGGCTGTTTGTGTGCACATAGGATGTTGCATAATTAAAAAGTGTCAGCTTTGGGACTTTCTTATATGGCATATGGCTCACAGTCTTGTCTAGAGAGTTGTACCTGGAAAGATCTTTACAAATTGTCCTGTGGTTTCCTATTTCCGCATACAGAGGGAAGGAAGGTGAGTTTGGCCTTCCTGCAGGGAAGGTTGACCCCAGAGATTTAGAGATAAAGAAAAATAATAGAGTTGTCAAAAAAGATTCCATGCTCCCCATGGGCTTGATAGATATTTGTCAGCTCTTGTCAGGTGGGTTGTCATCCCAACCCTTAGCTTTTCCTGGAAACCAAGAAGCTGCTGGCTGTCTAAAACATTTTCTCTCTCTCCCTTCCTTTCTTATTTTTAAGACCAGATTTTTTCTATGTAGCATCGACTGTTCTGGAACTTGCTCTGTAGACCAGGCTGTTCTTAAACTCACAGAGGTCCCGCCAGCCTAGGTATGTGCCACCAACACCTGCTCTATAATACAGTCTTAAATCATCACGAAGAGGACAATTAGGAAAATGTCTCAGCAATTGCCTTCTAATCACAAGGACTTGGGTTCAATTCCCAGATCTACATTATAAAAAAAATGGGCTTGGTGGTGTTATTCCAGTGCTTGGGGATTGAAGAAAGAGGAATTCCTGGGGCGTTCTGGCCAGTCAGTTTATCCTGTGATAAACTATATTTAACTATATTTAAAGGACAAAGAAGGCAGACAGTATCTGAGGAACAGCTTCAGATGCTGTTCTCCAGCTTCTGTGTACACACATGCAAACTTGCATGCACACACAGACACAGACATGCATGCATGCGCGCGCACGCACACACACACACACACACACACACACACACACACACACACACACCACAAAAGAGGGAGTTATGGTGATCCCTATCAGGGCTGCATGAGAAAAAGCTAATGTTTGGTAAGGACATGCTATGGTAGATTACTGATGCATCATTTCAGATACTGTGGTAAGGATGGAGTGAGGTAGTAGATAAATTCACATTACAGAAAAAATGAAATGAAATATATATAATTCATTTGGCAACTATAGCCAGAGAATTTTATTTCTCAGAGCAGTATATTTATTTTATTTTATGCCTTTGAAAAACAATAGGAAAAATAATCACCATTGATGGATGAATCAGGTCAATTTTCAGTTGGGGGTGTTAATGATATAAGACAAACGGGGGACGGAACTGGGTGATACAGTGATTTATCTGAGTGTGATGAGAGCGCCAGTGTCACAGCAGACAGTGTCCCACAGAAGACCTTAGTCCCTATTCACAGCATTCCTAAAATCAGAACATACAGGTGACAGCCAGCTCTGTGGTGGTGCTAAGAGGCTATTAATGTTACATCCTGGAAAGTAGGCGTGGGGCGGCAGGAGACTCTCCCCTGATCTACAGGTCACCATTGCTTCCTAACCCAGCTACTCATGGACCTGAAAGGCATGAGAGTTATATAGGAGATGAAAGGTTGACTGAGTTTGGATTCTTCAGTGGAGCAGAATCCCATGAGTCACTCACTCTAGGATGAGACTTCTAGTGGCCAGCTGCTCCACAACTGCTCATGTCTCAAATGTATTAGCTCCCCATGTGGTCTCTGATGGAACCCTGTCTTTGGTCTGCCCACAGAGTGAAGAGACTTTTTTTTTTGTCTGTTCAGAAGTCATGTTACAACCAGCTATCGGGGCAGCCCATAGTCCAGTCAAGTGGACATTAGTTAAGTTACCTGGCTCTGTATGCAAGCCAGGAATACCTAGCTTGGAGAGCAGATAGATAAGAACATGCTGCCCAGGGCCTTCTGTGGTGAATTCTGCAGTAGGGCCACAGACCCAGGGCAAGCAGCTCATCCTCAGAAGGCAAGTAGGCCTTGCTCTCAGCTTTTCAGGAAATCTGTGTCCTAAAGCACAATCTTCTGAGCTCCACAAGTTAGAGGCAAAGACCAAAGAGTTTGTGTTTCAGTTTGTGTTCTCAAAGGAGACGGTTTCATCCTCAAGTGGGTAAAAGCTGATTTCTGGGAAGCTGAGGATACCAAACAGATTCCTTCTTATATATAAACACACACAGAGAGACAGAGAGAGACAGAGAGAGAGGAGAGAGGGAGTGGGAAAGGGAGAGAGAGATAGAGATATACACAGAGAGAGATTTTTAGATCACAAAGAGCTGTAGATAAGAGAGTAAGCATGCCTTCCAAAGCCTGATGATTAACACCCCGAGGACCCTGATGTCCAAACCTGTCCAACAAATGCATCAGGACTTTAGGAAAAAGGTTAGACAGACAAGGACATTTTTATGTCATTTTACATAAAAATAAATCTGTGAGCAAAGCTGCCGTCTCTGTGTCTCATTTACTCTCATCTCCGTGGAGCTGACACTTTGGAATTAAAGCAGGTGTTGTGCTTGGACAGAATCACACCACTGGGATCTTCCAGACGGGATTTGTTTCCTTGCTGTCTCTGTATCTGTAGTGGGAGGAGACAGAACATCCAGAGAGAAGCATGTTGAGGGACTTAGAAGAAGGAGAGGTTATTAAGGACCGGGGAATGGTCATTCTTTCTAATAAACCAGCTGTTCTTCCAGTTTTGGGCTCTTTCTGTTGCTACTAAAATCCATCCAGAAAGCTAAGGAGAGAAAGCAGAAAATATCCAAAAGTAAGTGGAGATGCAGGCTGTGGATGTGCCTGACTAATCCCTAGCACTCTGGGTGGGCAAGACTATCATGGGCTTGAAGCCAGCCTCGGCTACATAGAGAGGGGCTGTCTAAAGGAAAGGATGAGTGAGGGGAAGAAAAAAAGAGAGGCGTGGAGTGGAGAAAAGGAGAGGGAGGAGAGGAAGGGAGTGGAGGGGAGGGAAAGAGAGGAGACGGAGAGAAAAGAGATAGATCAAATGAAAGAAAGTTACAATTCTGTTTCTCTTCTGATCACTTCGGGATATTGACTCACTGATGTAGCTATCAGCGTTGATGTTTCTCCCAAGATCCCTTGTTTCTTCAGTCACTTACGGAGTGCTCTCTCTATCTCAGGCATCATCCTGAGCCCTGGGTACTAACTTACCTGCTGATAGACATCAGCCTTGGCCCTGACTCCAGGGCAGAGTTTTACTTTCGGAGAAGTACTGACTCTTAGGTTTCCCACATCTTGATTTTAATAAAATGTCTCTCCACTCAGCTCATCACCCGCACGAGATAAGGGGTATATTTTCTGACTGTGCCACATGCGTGAGTTCCTCCCTTGGCAGGCTTTTTAAATCCATGTCTGAGGGCAGTCAGGACTAAATGAAATTATGAGGACAAAAAAGGAAAATGCAAAAAAAAAATAGTTTTAATTGGCTAACTCTGATCTGCCTGCTGTGATTGTATCACAGGCTTGGCAGCTTGTCACTTGTGGTTGCTAGGCAACCCTGCACAGGAAGGCAAACATGTCAGCCTGTGTTTTCTATTGTGTTGTTTGAGTCTCTCAGAGTCTGGGGCTGAAGGTTGGTCCCATCTGACCCATAACTGGGGCCTGGGATATACCATGTGACCCTCTAGTTTCAACTCAAAGCTGCTGTCTCACAGAGTTCTTGGTAAAAACTACAGCCCATATTCAATGCTCTAGCTATGGCCTTGTCAGAAAGACCTCAGTGACTTCCTAAGCCCTGAGGTACATTAACAGAGCAGGGTGAGAGAACGTTGGGGACAGGAGAGGCATAGTGTTTGCCTTCCCTGCCCAGTGGGAACTTCCCTCTTATGCTGTCCCTCTTACCCATCAGCTCACAGGAAGGCAGACAGCCCTGGGTCTGTTTGACTTGTACAAGCTGTGTGACTTCAGGCATGTTGCTCAGCCCCTCTGCATCTCTGTTGCCTCATCTTGGAGAAAAGAGCGTTGTCACATGGAGATAATATTTACCTCCCAGGATCTTACTGAGAAGAGTGCAAGCTGACTTAGCTCCTAAGATGCTTGGGTGAAGGAGTACAGCTGTACATTGTAGCATCACTCCAGGCCCAAGCAACTTAAGAGAATGTCACAGTATTTGCAGACACCGGGAGCTGAAAAGGAAGCTAAGATAAAGGTTCCAGGATGTCCTTATTCTCTGAGATAGAAATGAAAGTCAAAAGGCCAAAGTGATGTGTCTGAAGTCATGTTACAGAGACTGGAAATAGGGACCCAGATGCCACCATAAAACTTGACCAGAATGGGGTATGAAGGGTCAGATGTTTAGCATTTCTTGTAGGTGATGGGTATCAGTGTTGATCCTGGGTACTCAGAGCAATGCACAAAGGACACAGCTTCTCATGAAAATGACTCACTGAGGGGCCATCACATAATCCAGACAGTCAGTATCACGTGGAAGATGCCTGGGCTTTCCTTAAAGCTGAAAAGGCTCTCCAACACCTTCAGGAGAATCTACCTGCTTGACTGTGGTATCCAAATAATCACCTGATCTGGGTATTGCTATCATTTATTCCAGTTGTCTTCTTGCTAATCCCCAGACTTGAGAGCCCTGAGAATGTGGCATGAGCCACTATAACAAGGGACAGAGATACACACGTGGCTTCCTTTTAGACTTTCTTTATGCCACTGCTGCAGTAAGGTTATCAAAGCTCTTCTCCACCTTCCCATCTAGTATTGTAGCCCTTGTTTGCGGATTCTCTGCAATATCCCTGTTTTATGTGCTTTATTTATTTATAGGAAAGCATCAACTGTTCATCATCTCACTGTGAGTTTCCGCCAGGAGGTAGATTTTGGTTCATTGTTATCTTCCTAGAACTTGAGTGTGACCTGTCATCTGAGGTGCTCGATAAAATGGATTAATAATATAGAAGCCTCAGTGTGAGGTTCCTTCTGCTTAGCTCTTCATCCCCCATGAGACAGGCACAAAGGTGGCCTCCTTTTGGAACTTCTTTCCTTACCTCCTCTCATATCTTCACTACGGGAGGTGGTGAAGAATTATTTTCTCATTGCTATGACCCCCCTGACAAAAGCCACCCACAGTGGCTCACAGTCTAAGGGTGCAATCCATCCAGCAGGGACACAGCAAGGCAGCCACTCACATGGAACCCACAGTCAGGAAGCAGAGACAGAGGAGCACTGGTGCTCAGCTCTCCTCCGTTTTATTGTCTGGGAGCCCAACCCTCAGAATGTGGCTACCCACATTTAAGGTAGCTTTTCCCAGCTCAGTTAACTCAGTCTGGAAACGCCTACCACAGACAAGCTCAAAGGTCTTTTTTCTAGGCAATTCTAGATGCTGTTGAGTTCACTATCAACATCACTGTGAATATCAACCATCCAATCATCTGCTTCTCTAGAATCTTATTAGGGGTTTGGCTCACTGATAATGAGAAGAATAATTAAATAAGAAGTGTGTGTCTTTGAGGTGTAGCTTGGACACTTTCTCTGATCTGAATCCTGATCCTGACCCCAAAGCCTTATCCCCTCTACACCCCTTTCATGCCAGACCAAGTCTGAAGAGGCATATGAGATTCATCCTCATAGTCCAAACTCAGACTATTGACCCTGGGATAGCATAAGTGTGTAAAATTTGGCCAGGTGACAACAGCCAACATTTACAGGATGTCATTTTGGCAGGTGTGACTTTGGGAATGGTGATATGAGGCTGTCCTATCATTTCAGAATATCTAGCGGCCTTTTTGACATCCATCCACCCTCACACTAGTCACACATACACTAGTGTGGCAATCAAAAGGCCAGTAGATGTGACCAAAGGGTCTCTGTGAAACAAGCTGTGTGTCCTACCATTGAGAAACATTGGCCCAATCCTTTACTACTAATTAGTCAATTCAATCCTTGCAAGGTTAGAAGAATATACTATTGTTCAATCTGTATGATATCTAGATGAGCCCAGGGACACTCCAAGAGGTTGGGCAACCCCCTGAAAGCTGTACAGCTAGGATTCAGAAGGATGAACATGTGAACTAGGTCAACTAGGTCATCTGGGTTTTGAATTTCCATTAAAAACTACAATCAATAAAGGCTAGAAGTAGAGAATAGGATGGACAGGTATTAAGTGTGTGTGGTGTCCAAATGCTATTCTATAGCTCTTATACAGATTACTTGATCTAATCTAGTCTTTCAGGCAGTTACTTTTATCTATGGCATTATTCAGAGTAGGAAACTGAGGCACAAAAAGTGCCCACCTAACTGAGGATGAATGAGGCAGAATTCAAAGCTGGGCAGAAGGACTCTCCGACAAATGACTGGGGAGAGAGGGATGCTGCTTTGAGCCTTGCAGAGCCCCACTGCTGCCCCCCTGCTCTGCTTTCTCTGCCCAATGAGCCTAGTCCTAGGTCCGTGTTCTTCTGAAATAGCTCTGTACTCCTGCATTCAAAGCGTCTGACTCCCCAGAGCACCTAGCCCTGAGGGTCACAAGGAGCAGCTTTCATGTTCCAAAGCAGTTTCACACTTAAAGCCAAACATATAGGGGCAAGTGCCAGAGGCTCTCTCTAGGGCTAAACTTCCAAAATGAGGCCAGCCTTTGCAACCTAAGAGGGCTTAAGAGAAGATGAGTTGGGTGATCCTGAGGGCATTTTCATAATAAAAGTCTCTTCTCAAAGATAAAAAGAGGAACCACAAGGTGCTGTCCTCAATTCTCCACCTTGCAGTTGTTACCAAGGCAGAGGTGGTTTGTGCTTTCCAGAGGTGGCCCCTGACATGATTGCCTGAGTGTTTAAAATAATGACCTGGTCATTTTCTTGCAGCCTGTTCAGCCAACTAGCCCAAATAGAATTATTGGGAAATTGTAACATAATGGACAAAATGTTTCTTCTGACCTTGGCTGTGGTTAGTTGGAGTGACTTGAAAAAAGGAAGCGAAGTCCCCATTCATCCAAAGATGACAATTTGCACAGCCTTCTCCAAACAGGATGACCCTACAGTGGCAGAAAGGATCAGTGTGAAGGGACAATAGTTTATCACCTGTGCGTTCGGACACAACTGATCACTGTACCCACAGGGAAAGAGGTGTTGGGAGGGGGTATTCCATGACTCCACAGTAAAGCAAGGTCAATTCCTCTTACATATTCGCAGCTTCACCAACATGCAGAGGAAAAGACACAGCACAAGCTATTCTCCTTGTAAAGGCTTTTTTTTTTTTTCTTAATAAAATCTCAAAATGGTGACTAGGTGAAGGCAGTGAACATTCTGAGGAAGGAAGTGAGGAAATGTTGAAGATGTCAGGTCCTGAAAATGCACGCACAAGCTACAGCAGTTACAAAGAGAAACATATGTATAAATGCACAGAAAGGTCATTGGATCAAAGCATATGACTTTAAAGAAAATGGTACTATTTTCTCATTCTAGCTTCTTCTGCACACATACATACACACTTGCATGATCACATATGTACACAGCAAATATATTGCTATAAATCAAATAAGAAAACAATGCTTATTAACTAGGAGAGACTTGGGGAAACAGAAACTACTTTAGACATTTCAACACAGGGGACTTAACTGAAGTGATTGTTAATAAATGCATTGGTAATAAAAGGAACAAAGAGGAGGGGCTTGGGCTGTCTAGAGTTAACACTTGTAGACAGCCAACACTGCCTTCAACCCCAGAGAATTAGAACACACAAGGTGATATTATCCAGAGACCAGGAATCTGAATTTTGTTTTGATGCTGCCACCAGGAGCAGAAAAGTAGCTTCTATATTTCCCCACCTACTAATCTCCTATGACTGTTCCAATGTCAGAAGTTAACACCCCATTGCTAAGGATTCTGAGAAATGTAGTTTGCATGCATCTCCTTGTGCTAGTAGAGTGGGTCATATACTACAAGGGCAGGCACAGAAATGAGATCCAATAGACAGAATCTGGCGAAGAGGGTTGTCTTAGTTTCTGCTCTACTGCTGCGAAGAGACTACATAACCAAAACAACGTATAGAATACAGAATTTAATTGAGGACTTGCTTTCAGTTCCAGAGAGTGTGTCCATTACCATAATGAGCATGGCAGCATGCAGGGGGCATGGTGCTGGAGAAATAGTTGAGAACTCACATCTGATCTGCAAGTTGCAGGCTGTGAATGTCTGGGAGAAGACTATGTGACACTGGACTTGGCATGGACTTTTTAAACCTGAAACCCACCCCCAGTGGAGCACCTCTTTCAATGAGGCCACACCTACTCCAACAAGACCACACCTTCCAATTCTTCCCAAAAGGTTCCAGTGACTGGGAATCAAATAATCAAAGATATGAGTCCATGAGGCCATTTTCATTCAAATAACCACAGGGGTTTATAGTCTTTAATGGCCAGAGACATGATTAAGAACAAAATAATATAGAAGGTATATTTATAACATATTAAGATAAAATAAATATATTATAAGTACATTACTATAAATAAGCTTAAAACCCAACAGACTATCAAGCAAAGGTGGGGTTGTATACATACAAATGGCTCAGCACATCTACACAATGGGAAGGAAATCACAAGACCCTTAGTGTGCACATCAACATGGATGTGATAGTCAGCTTTGTGTAACTGTGACAGAAAAACATCTGGATGAAAAATTTAACAAGTGGAAGGATTCATTTTGGCTCGTGGTTTCAGAGTTCTTTGCCCATAGTCATTCAGTCTGGGTGCCTTTAAATCTGTGTGGAGATTACATGATTTAGGAAATGTTCCCTCCTGGTGGCCAAGGAGGAAGAGAGAAAGGGGGAAGAAGGAAAGGGCGGAGGGAGGGAGAGAGAGAGTCACAGCATCCTTTCTTCAAGGGCATGCTGCTAATAACCTACTTCCTCTACATAGATACGACTTCCTAAAAGTTCCAGCATCTCCCAACTTCACCACTATCAGCGGGAGCCCAAGCTTTCAACAAATAATCCTTTCAGGGGAACATTCCCAAGGGATTGGTGTCAGTAACAATGGGTGAGTAAAGTAAGCCACAGAAAGAATTTATAATGGTATTTCATTCATTTTAAGCTAAAAAAAAAAAAAAAAAAAAAAAAAAAAAAAAAAAAAAAAAAAAAAAAAAAAAAAAAAAAAAAAAACAACAAAAAACTCCTCAGGCAAACATGGCTGGATACTAAAGCCATGAAGATAATTAAGGAAATAATGCCAGAATTGTTATAACAGAAAAAAGAAGACAAGAGGCATATCCAGATGATGGTGTATGTGTGTGTGAGTGTGTGTGTGTGTGTGTGTGTGCACATGCATGTGCACATGTGTAAACCAGACAACCTCAGATATCATTTCTCAGAAAGCCATTTGCCTTATTTTGAAAATTATCATTGTGTTTGATCTCTTATGTGTGCACATATGTAATCACCTCTGCATGTATGTGGAGAAACCAGAGGTCAATGTTAAATGTCTTCCTCTACCATTCTCCACAGTATGTTTGAAATAGAGTCTTTCATTGAGCCTAGGATGCACCATTTCAGCTAATTCAGAGCCTACCCGTCTCCACCTCTCTAACCCTGAAGTTACAGCATGCACTGCCATGCACAATTTTTACATGGGGTCTGGGGGATGGGACACTTTGTTTCTGTTTGTGTAGCAAGCACTTTACCCACTGAGTCATCACCCCAGTCTATACACTTTTATTTGCCTGGAGATGACTGGTTCTGCTAGGATGGCTGGTTAGCAAACTTCAGAGATCTGCTTCTCTCTTCCTCTCCAGTGTTAGGCATTATAAGCCTGCTTTTGCTTTTAAGGAGCCTTGGTTCAAACTCAGGTCCCTATGCTTATCACTTTACCAATTGAGCCATATCCCCAGCCCATATAGGAGTATTCTAGTTTATAAATTGGATGGTAGAAAAACTGGTGTTTGCTGTGTTGTTTAAATAATGTGTGTGTATGCGCGTGCACGCGCTTGGTGCATATCACAATGAAACTAAAAAAAAATAGATAAAGAGAAAAAATCCAAATTGTGCAATAATATCAACAAACATTCAACAATATTTTAGATCCAAGGACTGTAAATTTAAATAATCTGGTAGCATTTCTGTAATGATGGATTACCACAGATGTTAAACCCTGTAGCTCTGGTTTGCACAAGGGCAGTGAGAAATTCTGTTCTCTAGGCAAAAGTATCGTGTGGTTACACAGTTCTAGATAGCGATTTGGCAGTTTACATCGGAAACTTTGAAAAATGTTGCATCTAGGAAAATGGCTCAAAAGTCCAATAAAAAGTTTTATGTTCACAATCGCGGTCATTTTACTGCTGTCATAATACTGAGGAATTTAGGAAGATTATGGGAGCAACTAAATCATGATGGATACAATGAAGCATTATACAGCACTTAATGATGATTGCAGAGATTGTCATTATCCCAGGGAAATGTTTATGGAGGATTATTTAGTGAGAAAAGGCAAATTTCAAACTTCAAACTTCATACTCAAAATGACCCCATCCACTCACATTGGAAAGAAATGCGACAATATCAATGCCACTGCTTTGGGCACCAAGCTCACCAATACTTTTTTAAATTTTTCTTTTTTTCCTCTATACTTTCCAATTTCCTAAAATGAACAGTTATTATTTTTATGAAGGAGAGGGAAGGGTGTGAGGATTTAATAAAGAATAAAAGTCAAGCTTGACTCATGTTTTCTTTCCAAATGGTTGTATTACACGGGGTTTCAGCTTTTTGCCTGGCACAATTCCAAGAGCATTGTGGCAAAGAGATGGAAGGCAAGGTCATTCCCACAGGTGTCTTTCATTTCTACCTGGTATTACACAATGACAGCTGTGTCGTCAGTAGCCACTGAGTGTGGTGATGGTCACTATGTTAGCTCTATGTGTTATTTCTAGGGGATGAGAATTCTATCATTGCTTTAGTGTTGGGGAAACTGAGACAGATTGAGCTGGCTTATGACATTAAACATGGCCACTAAATGATAAAGCAATTTATTCTTCCTCCCATAAAATGAAGTACCAGAGTACATAGTCACAGAAACATAGTTTGGAAAGCACTCTGTCTGAATGGAGAGTTCTACTCAGCTGGCCTCTGAGACTTTGGATGGGTTTTATTTAGCTTCCTTGTGCCTCAATTTTAACAGAGATAGATAGGAATAAGAATGGCATCTTTCTTATAAAGTGCAATAACAACCAAGCTATTAGATGGTTCCTGGCACTCAAGACACACATTCACATTTTTAGCTGAGAAAAGAATGCAACTGACTGAGGTCATCTATACACTATCTCACTCACTGGAATAGCATCTGAGATGATCTGGTACAAGATGTAATTGCATGGATAGAGATGATAAAGACCAGAAAAAAGAGAACAAGTTAGCAGAACTCCTGAGATGGTCCTGGTTCCTAAACTGCTCTGTCCACCACTGTGTGGATGTCACAGCCTATTGTCTTTGGCTAACAACAGGGAAAGGCTACAACCATAAAAAGCAGTCATCCCCCTGGGAACTGTATTCCTCATAATCTGGGATCACTTTGCAGCATGGGAGGGAGGCAAGCATTAAGAATAAAGAAAGGGTTTGAGAGAAGCATCCTTGCTTTGCCCAGGGCTGATAGATAGCCATGGAGTTTCCAGAGCCCCCTGTATCCCTAGTAGCTTTTGTGTCTTTGTCAAGGTGAACATGCAAGTGTAGATGTCTCTTTTAGATGAGAGGGGGTTGGGCTGGTGGGTGTGGTCTCTGCAGTTTCTCTCTTCAACCCACATTGCAGCTGTTCCTTACCAGCTCTCCTTGATTAGGATAGTGGTGATGTCTAGTTCTTCCTCAGTGCCATTTGTCTGCTAGTTGTCTTTTCTCTGGCATCTGGGTGGACAGGAGTAGGTGCTGTGACATAAATCACAGCAGTAGGACAAAAGTGATAAAGTCTGTCTTCTCAACCCAGTCCTGCTGGGTGCCTTGTCTTTGTATGGTGACTACCTTACGCTGTCTTGAGAAGGTGGGACTCCAAAGCTGTGACTGCACATAGCCTATGCGGAAGAAGCCTGACAGTATCTTCAAGACCACAGAGCCCATGATCCAGCATTTTTACTCTTTGCTAGATGTTCTGGAGAAAGGAGTGTTTATGTTCATCCAAATACAGAACTTAAAAAGGTTTATGATGGCTTTATTAATAACAGGCAGAAAGTGTGACCTTTATGCTCATCAGCTGGGAAATGGATAAATCTAATACAGCAATAATCTTTCAATGAGATTTTATACAGCTGTTAAAAAAAAGGATAATATAAAGCCTTGGTCAACAGGACGGATCCATCCCATATAGGAATGGCAAAGAAAGCAAATCAGACAGAAAACACAACCGTGTATGTTCCTTTTGGAAATGTTTCTCAGATCTTGCGGAATTGACTGAATGATTGATCAATCGATTGATTGCTTGCTTACCTGACTCATTCATTCATTCATTCATTCATTCATTCATTGACGGAGACTGAGTATCCCTATGTGACCCAGGTGATCTGGAGCTGACAATGGTCCTGACTCAGCTGTCCAAAAGCCTGGGATAATAGGCATGCATCACTATGCCTGGCTGATATTTAACCATATGATGATGTAAAACACATATGATTCCATTTGAATTTTGAAATTAAGGTTTTTAAAAATAGTTTCTCTTTGTGTGTACACACATGTGTACACATGCACATGTGTGCTAAGGTGCACACATGTAGCACAGCATGTATGTGGACATTAGGAGACAACTTGTGGGACCTGGCACCATATGGCTTCCAAAGACTGGACTTGGGTTGTCTTTTCAGCATTGGTGACAAGTTTTTGCCCTCTGAACTATCTCATTGCCCCAAATTTTAAGATTTCATTATTTTCTCTGCCAGTGATTCTTCTTAATCTGTACTCTCATGATGCTGGGCAGCAGCAGTAAATTTTGGTTCCCAACTAACCACATGCTCATAGTGAGAAATCATACACTCTGCAGCTAAAACCATTATGCTCAGCTGACTTGTGAATTAATGGCACTTGTTACTGATGTCATTTTCAGGTTAGAATGGATAGACTGAGACAATTCCCTACAGTAAGTTGAGGAGTATCTAGGCATAAAGTCCACAGTCATGCTGAAGAGCCATACAATGTTAGAAATTGCAATGTGTGTGTTTTGCTCTGGTGGTTGTATGCCAACTGCCAAGAGGTGGGAAGAATCTCTACAGCGTGACACTGAATGGCATCTCTACAGGACTGATGTGTAAAACCTCATTAGGTTTTATACTTCAAAAAAATGTGCACAGGGGTTGAGGCATCATGGTTCAGCAGGTGAAGTGGTTGCTGTGCAAGAATCCAGATCCCTAGAACACATTTGTAACCTCAGTACACCTACAGCAAGATGAGAGGCAGAGGCAGAAAAATATCCAGATGCTCATGGACCAGGTAACCGGACATGTGCAGCACAAAACAATAAAACTGTCTCAAAGAAATAGGAAGGTTCTCCAACCCTGCACACTTGCTGTGCTACACATGTACACCTATCTCTCTCTTTTAATCTCTCTCGCGCGCATGCGCGCACACACACATACACGCACACACAAACATGTATACACACAATAAGAAGTAAATGTGTATATTGTTCTATAAAAAATACAGTAAAAAATGTAGAATAATCCTGCCAGCTGGATTGCTAAAGATGCACTTGCTAAGAAGTAAGCACAACCAATCCCTCTGTGTAAGCCCATAGGCAAGACTTCTTCTAAATCAGCTCTGAAGCCTGAGTACCAAGTGAATTCTTCCTTCTCCAAATCTCCATCTCAAGGCTAGCATAAATACCTGCCCTGAGGTACTCCTGGCATTTTACCCCCAGGCTGCACCTTTCTGTGTCTGGACTACATTTTTCAGGTTCAGAGGCTGGACAGCATGCATCTCCTTTCTCCAGAGCCCCACAGAGCGTCTGGCTTAAAGCAGACACAACATCAACAAGAAAAATGAAGGGATGCAAGAGAGACCGAATAAACAAGGCAACTGCAAATCTGGCATTCCAGAAATGTTGCTGGGCTGTGGGTGTGAAGACATGATGAGGGGCATTGATTCTCAGCCCTGGGAAATTTTGCCCCCCTGAGGTCAACAGGCAATAACCAGAGATATCTGAGGTTATCTTAGCCAGGGAGGTGACAATACTGCCCTTGGGATGATGTTAATACCCTATAACACACAGAACTGTATGCCTTTCTCCAACTGTAACGCGATAATTTATCTAACTCACAATATTGAAGGTACCCATGATGAAAGGTCTTGGTACGAGGAAAGGAAAACAGATGAAATGCCAGAAGAAAGCCAGGAGTTCCTGCATTAGCAGGCTACTTAGTGGCTGTGTGGCCTTGGGTAAACTTGAGAGTCTAGTTGAGCTTCCTGGAAGGCAGAGCCATGGGAATGGCTGACCACCAAACAAGAGCACAGTGACACTTGGTTCTGTTGTTTCCACCTTCACATTTCGATTCCTTCCCCAGAGTCACAGGTGAGCATTTTTTTAATAAGAGAATCAGCTGTGAAGTTGCCCTTGCTGATGGGTATCCTAAAGAGCAAGTGGGCCTAGGAGAAGGCATTGTGTTTACCAGGTGCCTGGGGAGACCTGACTCCTATTGAAACACATTATTAAAGATAGGTCTCAACCCACAACTCATCCTCATATAATCTTTATTTTCTCCCCACCACAGGTATTCCATAAACCTCTCAGAAATGCAGATTCTACACCCCATGGCCTTCCCCCTTGTCTCTAATCCCACACAAGCTCACTGGTTCTCCAGGGATGGATAGGGCAACTCACAGGTCTAACCATCACAGTATGCAGATGGCAGAGATACTGTAAAGAGGATGAGCCTTGCACCTCACAAACAAGAAGGGAGTTTTCCATAGCCTCTATCCAAACCACTCTGCTAGCCTCTCTTTCATGCATCCATGAGAATGACGGGCCCAGAGGAGCCTAGAGTGTGTGTGTGTGTGTGTGTGTGGTCTTTGCTCAGCCTGGCTGTTTCAGTCCTGAGATCTCAAACTGCAGAGACTCCAGGTGACTTCTGCATTTCCACCATTCACAATGAATAGAGAACACACTCCTGTCTTTCAGGCTTTGGAGAAAATGCTTAGTATAAAGTATCTTGTCGGGGCACATGGTGAAAACAAAGACAAAAATGACTACTACTTCCTAAATGCCACGTTCCTGACTTCCTCTTCTGAGGTACATACTATCTCTCCTTATTTGTCAGATAAGGTAACTGATAACATCAGTATCAGGCTCCTGGTGCTAATCACCTGAAAGAAGATGTAGACACCAAAGTGTGGCTCCATTGTGCCCTCAAGAGACTTGACAGTCAAATCCTACAACTACCCTAACTGTGATATATTTGTTCTACAGCCCAGATCATTGGCATAAACATGGTTCATTGTCTCTCATCTGACAGCAAAGAATCCAGCCCTTGGCCCTCAGTATCCTCCAATCATGTTCTCATTCACTCTGTTTTCAAAGAACACAACTGCAGAGGTGAGGTCACTCTCTGCATTTTAATTTCTATTTTTACATTTCTTCACCTAAGCACTCCTAATGGACCTATCTAAGCCCCTGTGGCCACTCTATCAGTAAATCCTGCATGTGCTTCTGTGAGCCCCAGCTTTAGCTTCCAGGAGAGTATGCCATTAGTAATCAGCTCTTTCATCCTTAAACACATTTTCTTTCCTTCTTGACTATGGTGTCATGATATTAACAGTTAACTCCCATTGTCCACTGGACTGGACTGAAGGTCTCAGAGGAATGCTTCTGAATGTGTCTATGAGGGTATTTCCAGGAAAGCACAGAGCCCAAGGTGTTTGGCAATGTCAGGAAGAGCTGAGAAACATGTGCAGCCTTGGAGGAAGCAGGTCACCGGGGAGCAGCATGTCACTAGGACCATATCCTCCTCTGACTGCTTTCTCTGTTTCTTGTCTGTCACAGTGTGAGCTGCAATGCTCCACGGTACTCTCCTTGCCATGATGGACAGGCTCCCACTGAAACTTCGAGCCAGAACAGTCCTTTCTCCCTTGAGTTGTCTGTGAAGGCGGCCAGTCCACAGTGATTTGTACAATGAGGGGACACTCCAACACTCTCATTTCCTCCTCATTCTGCAACCTTGGCTGCCATTCCCTGTCCCTTGATGCTTTGCTTTGGCTCAACCTAAGACATTTAGTTAATGTCTCAGGCTCAGTCCTGTCAAAATTCTAACTTCATTTGTTATCTGTTGAATGATCTTACCCAACTTCAGGGCTTCATGTCCGTCCATAGATCTCAGGTCTCACATTGACCCTGATCTCTAGACTGTTCTGCTCACATCCCCATCTCCACTCTGATGTCTGCTAATGTTAAATGAACTGATTTAAGAAAGGGTTCTTGGCTTTCTGTCAGGGCTTTCTTCTCCTACTTGAGGTTCTTCAAGAGAACAAAACCAGCTTGTTTCTCAAGCCAGAATCTTAGCCAACATGTATCATGGCCCACCCCATCAGCTCTCACAGATTAACATACAAAATATGCCTGCTTTAATCCATGTCCCACCACACTCATGGTCAGCACCCTGGAATATTCATCTCTCTCACATACCTCTGTGAATCCCTAGTTTTTATTTCAGTCATTTGTGGCTAAATTAGGTTTGTTCAAAAGTCAACCCAACACATCTACCCTATGTATGAACTGTTGGAGAGGGTAAAGAGGAGGAGCCTACAGATCTAAAATCTTCACAATACAGGACAACAACAGGATATCCAAAAGGAGCCCCAATGAGAACCCACAGTTGATGGCATAGCAGAGGCCAAAGGCCTTGAGCCAGATCAATGACTCCTGACAATGAACACTTGCAATTAAAGATGAACAGACTGAAGGCTAAACTGTAAATCAATGGACTACACTTCAGCTTCCATGGTAAGATTCTTCTCTCTTTCTCTGTTTTTGTTTTGTTTTGTTTTAAATTTTGTTTTGTTTGGTGTGTTGGCAAGGTTAGAGGGCAGATGCCAGGAGACGTGGGGACCAGGAGATAAGTAGGATTGTAATGCATGATGTAAAATCCACAAAGAATCAATGAAAGGTTTTTTTTAAAAATCCAACCCATATTGAAATATGTACATTCCTATCCCATACTACAAGTCTCAGTCATACATTTCAGGCTAATTAAGTTTTAGGATTTGTGGGGTGTCTTTTGTAGTTAATATACAATCAAACAATATGGCAAGTCCAAGTATCACCATGTGTCCATTTTGTTCTGTTCTCTGTACCTCTCATCGGAAGAGAACTTTACCTCATCAGGGTGCTTAGTATTCTGTTACATAGATATACAATTTATATTCAAACAGTAATCTGCTCTATGACACGGGTTGATTCCAGTCATATGCTTCACATAATCCCATGATTCCCTTGTCTCCGTGGTGGCCTCATGTATGCCATTATTTGCAGATGAAAAGTTACCCACAGTAGGATTCTGAGTCAAAGGGACCATGTAAAAAGAACCACTGTGGGCATGGAGGGTGACTTTTAAATGTAAATGTTGTTGCTGCCTAGTTCAGAGCTCTCCAGTGACTTCAATTGCAAATGCATGGACTTTCAAGGGCTCCTTCTGCCCCCAGAGCCTGCTTGCCTAGACTTTGTACCAGGCCCCCACTCAGATCTTCATAATTTTAGCACACTCCAACTCTCTTTGCTTTGCAATGATGTATCTTGCTACCAGAGCACAACTTTCATTTTTTTAAAACTCTTTAGATTTACTTAAAGATCACTACCTCTAAAAGAAATCCAAGATGCCCCCTCACTCTTGACATTACTCCGGTATATTAGTATATTATCATGTTCATTTCCTCAGTAATTCTATCCCTTCCTATAACCTGTTTCTAGAATGCTGCTGAAGAAATTAATTCTTGTGTCATAAAATAGACAAAAAAAAAAATGAACAAGCAACTGTGCAACTGTATAGATGAGGAGTGGGCACTTAATGCACTGCTGAGCTTGCCACTTAGATTAGTCTGTAGAATTTCCTCAAGAAAATTAAAAATAGAATTACCAAAAATCCAGTAATCTACTGGATATGTATCCAAGGGACACAAAATCAGTTTGTTAGAGAGGTATCTGAACTCCTATATTTACTGCAAAGGTATATTCTTTCTTTCTTTCTTTTTTTTTTTTTTTTTGGTAAAGAGAAATTGATTATATTTCTCTGTGTAATTTATTCTCATATTTTTCTTTGAGAGAACGTGTTTGATACAGTAATATGTGACATAAAATACAAGTGATAGCCTGTTTGAATTGCTAGTCATACCTAAGCTAAGTGTATCCAAAACAAAAAAAATGGAAATACATTTTTTATTTTATTATTATGAACAAAGAAGTCACATTTTCTATCCTTGTATAACCTTATTCAAGGTCCCTTCCCCATCCCACCACATCAGGTCATTCTCTCTTCTTCACAACTCCCCATCTCCTCTCTGGGCAGGCAGCAGGCAGTCCCAAGGTCCCACTGTCCCAATATTGCTTAGATCAGCCTCCACTATTGGCAGATCCAGTTTTCTCCCCTCAACCTCAAGAATGAGTCAGGTGTTCCTCTAGGGGGAGTGGGATCCAAGGAGTCAGTCCAAGGTGTTTCTGATCCCAAGCTGTTCAGTGGTTGTGGTTTGCAGCTTGGGCATGCTTGGCTTTTTCCTTGTTGTTTGTTGGTTTGTTTAAAGTCCACTAATAAGTGGGTACATCCCCTGCTTATCTTTCTGGGTTTGTGATAAATCGCACAGGAGGATATTCTCCAAATCCATCCATTTGCCTGCAAATTTTAGGATATCATTTTTTCTCACTACTGAATATTACTCCATTGTGTAGATATACCACAGTTTGTTAATCCATTCTTCAGTTGAGGGGCATCTAGGTTGTTTCCAGGTTCTTGCTATTACAAATAATGCTTCTATGAACATAGTTGAGCTAATGCCTTTGGAATCTGACTGTGCATCTTTAGGGTATACACCCAGAAGTGGTATTGCTGGGTCCTTGGGGAGATTGATTCTCAGTTTTCTGAGAAACCATCATACTGCATTCCAAAGTGGCTGAAAAAGCTTATACTCCCACCAACAATGGAGGAGTGTTCCCCTTGCTCCGCATCCTCTCCAGCATAGGCTGTCCTCTGGGTCTTTTATTTTAGCCAATCTAACAGGTGTCAGGTAGTATCTCAAAGTTGTTTTGATTTGCATTTCTCTGATGGCTAAAGATGATGAGCACTTACTTGTTCAGGTGCCTTTCAGCCATTTGTAATTATTCTGCTGAGAATTCCCTTTTAAGATCTGAACCCCATTTTTGGATTGGGTTATTCAAGGTTTTGGGCTCTAGATTGTTGAGTTCGTTATATATTTTAGAGTGGGTTCCGGGACCAGGTGCTGTCTGTGGAGCATGTCTCCACACACTCCCTAGCAGGCAGAGATAAACTTTGGCTGTCAGGGTCCCTGCCCCCCAGCTGCTGCTAAGACAAAGGAACTTGCACAGCCACCCCAACTCCAACTCCAACTGCTCAAACAGAGAAGGACTGAGGACTTGAAATTCAGTCCCTTACCCACAGCAGAGTTAGAGATTGAGCAGACCCCTTGTTCAGAGGTGACAGCAGACACACAAGACCGCTTGCCACAAATGACCAGGAGCCACCTAATCGTGAACCACTGAAGCCATGGGCAGATGCCAGTGCAAAAATATATATAATAATTTAAAGAACAACAAGGTAATGCCAGAAGAAAGTGGCGGTCCTACAACTACAAGACCTGAACTGAGCAATGAAGAGGAAACAGAAGGAAGCAACACCAAAAATTCCTTTTTGATGATCATCAAAGTTCTCAAAGAAGATATGAAAAATAGCCTTAAAGAAATAGAAGAAAATACAAACAAAAAATGGAAGAGATGAACGAATCTATGAAAGAAACATGCCAGGAACTAAAAGCTGAAATAGAAGCAATAAAAAAGGCACAAAATGAGGCAAAGATGGAAATAGAAAATCTGAAGAAAAATGCTGGAACCACAGATACAAGCATAACAAACAGAGTTCAAGAAATGGAAGATAGAATCTCTGAAGTGGAAGACTCAGTAGCTCAAATAGATATATCAGTCAAAGAAAATACTAAAACCAAAAAAGCCATAACACAAAATGTTCAGGAAATCTGGAACACCATGAAAAGACCTAACTTGAGAATAATAAGAATAGAAGAAGGAAAAGAATACCAGCTCAAAGGCACAGATAATGATTTCAATAAAATCATAGAAGAAAACTTCCCTAACTTGAAGAAGGAAATGCCTATAAAGATACAAGAAGCTTACAGAACACCAAATAGATATGACCACCCAAAAAAGTCAGCATGCCACATAATAATCAAGCCACAAAACATACAGAACAAAGAAAAAATTTTAAGAGCTGCAAAAGAAACAGGTCAACTTACATATAAAGGCAGACCCATCAGAATAACACCAGACTATTCAATGGAAACAATGAAAGCTAGAAGGGCTTGGTCAGAAGTTATACAGACTCTAAAAGAGCATGGCTGCCAAACTAGAATACTATACCCTGCAAAATTATCAATCACCATAGATGGAGTAAACAAGATATTTCATGACAAAGTCAGACTGAAACAATATCTATCTACCAATCCAGCACTACAGAGAGTATTAGAGGGAAAACTCCAACATAAGGACCCCAGATACACCAATGAAACCACAAACAACCAATAATTCCACAGAAGAATTCTCCAGAGAAAGGAAATACAAACAAGTTACCACCAAAAATGGCAGGAAATATCAATCAGTGGTCACTAATATCCCTTAATATCAGTGGACTCAACTGTCCTATAAAATGACACACACTAACAAGATGGATACAACAACAGAAGCCATCCTTCTGTTGCCTACAAGAAACACACCTCAACCGCAAAGACAGACACAGGCTTAGAATAAAGGATTGGGAAAAGATTTTTCCAGTCAAATGGTCCTAAGAAACAAGCTGGGGTTGCCATCCTAATATCTAACAAAGTAGACTTTAAGCTAAAAGCAATTAAAAGGGACCAAGATGGTCATTACTTATTCATCACAGGAAAAATTGGTCAAGAGGAGATTTCAATCCTGAATATTTATGTCCCTAATATAAGGGCACCTACCTATGTAAAAGAAACACTGCTAAAGCTCAAATCACACATCAATTCTCACACTCTAATAGTGGGAGACTTTAATACCAACCTTTCAACCCTGGATAGGTCAACCAGACAAAGACTCAACAGAGAAATAAGGAGTCTAAAAGAGGTTATGATGGATTTAATACATATCTACAGAAGCTTCCTCCTAAAAGCAAAGGAATATACATATTTCTCAGCTCCTCATGGAACTTTCTCCAAAATTGACCACATAATTGGTCATAAAGCAAATATTAACAGATACAAAAAAATGAAAATAATCCCTTGTAACATATTGGACCACCAGGGCCTAAAGTTAGAGTTCAACAACATCAAAAATCAAAGAAAGCCTTCCAACTCATGGAAACTAAACATCACTCAGCTGAACCATCTCTGGGTCAAGGAAGAAATTAAGAAAGAAATCAAAGTCTTCCTAGAATTTAATGAAAATGGATCCACAACATATCCAAACTTGCGGGACACAATGAAGGCAGTCTTAAAAGGAAAATTCATAGCGCTAGATGCCTATATGAAAAACCTAGAGAAATCCCACACTAGAGACCTAACAGCGCAGCTGAAAGCCTTAGAACAATTAGAAGCAAACTCACCTAGAAGGAGTAGATGGCAGGAAATAATCAAACTTAGAGCTGAAATCAATACAATTGAAACAAAAAGAACAATACAAAGAATCAATGAACCTATGAGTTGGTTCTTTGAGAAAGTCAACAAGATAGATAAGCCCTTATCCGAACTAATCAAAAACCAGAGAGAGAGTGTTCAAATCAACAAAATCAGAAATGAAAAGGGGGACATAACAACAGACCCCCAGGAAATCCAGAGAATTATCAGATCATACTTTGAAAATCTGTATTCCACAAAACTGGAAAGCCTAGAAGAAATGGACAGCTTTCTGGACAGGTACCATCTACCAAAATTAAATGAAAGATCAGATTAATTATCTAAACAGGCAAAGGTATTTTCAATACATAAAATACAGAATTCCTTTAAGTGTTTATCAACTGACAAATAGATAAATGAAATGTGATATGTGTGTATCCACAGCAATATATCCATCTCTCAACATGCATAGTAAAATATTACACATGTGTAGTTTAGCAGGAAACCATTTAGCCAACAGAAGGATTTACTGTCGTTATTTAAAAAAACATGGATGGATTCATGTGTCAAGTTACTTTAAGTAAATTAAGTGAAGTATACAGCAATTAATACAGAATGATATTTCCCTTTTATGAAATATTTAAAAAAAAAAGATGAGAACGGGGTAGAGCACTGATTACCAGAGGATTGCAACCAAGACATTATAGAAAGGGAAACGTATGTTGTGCAATGCTACAGTTAACTTAGAGAAATGAGTCTGGTGTTCCACATAGAGTGGCTATAGTGACAAATAATACATATTCCAAAGAAAAGATTTTTAATAATATCACTGCAAAAAATAACCATTATCTAAGGTGACAGATATGGTAAACTCTGATAAGATTACTACCCATGTATGCATATATCAATACCTCACAGCCGACTCTGATACGACCACTTTATAAGGTTCCAAGTAGAAATCCCTATGACCTTCATGAGCTGTGGCAGGGCAGAGGCTGGAGCATCTCTGGGGCTTGCTGATTGTCAGCTAGCTCCAAGTCCAGTGAGAGACCATGTCACAGGGGAATAAGGTAGAGGAGGGTGATAGAGCAGAAAACCTGAAGAACCTTCCTGTGGTTACCATACATGTGAGTACCCACACACAGACACATAAAACCACAGCATACTCTATACATGCATACTTAAATAAAATAAAAATAAATTATTGTATATTGATAAAATGGAAAATTAAATGTAAACATCAAGATTAGAGGTCACCAGGTAAAGACACAGTTGTTGTTGACAATAACTAATAAAGAGACATCCTGACATAGCAATCTCCAGTGCTCTTCCCAAATGTACTTTACAGAGGTGAGATGATGTTATGGGCTGTCAATGTCATATGTTGACATTCTGATCAGCAAGACTGCAAATGCAACAGTGGGTCCATACAACCTAGTGATGCTCTGACTGTCTGTGCATGTAAACTCTAGAATGTCATCATAGTGACAGGACCACCTAAGAACACACCACTCAGAAGCCTTCCCTGTTGGTCAGCAGTGCAGGACTGTACATAATGGTGCTTCTCAGTTATGTTATCTTGGATGGTTATTTTTAGCATTTTCCTGGAAATAAGGATTCTTTGCAAACCCTCTGTTTTTTTAAATCAACTCAAGACAATTAATTATAGAAAGATTCCAAATATTTTAATCATCTCCCAAATATTTTGATCATGTATTTTACTATTTATATTTTTTCAAATTTTTGTTATTTGAATGAACACAGCAATAAATATATTGAAGCATACATACTGTTCGTTTTAAATGTTCTAAAATAGACTTTATTTGATTCAAAGGTAAGATTATTTTCAGTTACCAGATACATTTTATCAAAACTTGTCAGAAAGAGTGCAGCCTACCAATCAATATTTATAAGCTTTGATATATTTTCAGTATTTACTAATTTAGTAGGCAAAATTTAAAAATTGTTGCTTTAGGAGACTGGGAAGATGGCTCAGTCAGTAAAGTGCCTGCCACATGAGCACAAAGACCTGAGTCAGGATCCCTGGAATTCTCATAGAAATCCAGCATGGTGGTGCACAACTGCAAGCCTGGTGTTGGGGGATAGGAACGGGGTGATTGCTAGAGCTTGAAGTTAAAGTGATAGACCTTGTCTTTAAAAATAAGGTAGAAAGGGATTGATAAAGGGACTGATAAAGACACTCACCTGTACATGTATGCTTGAGTTCATGTAAGAACATGTATACATGTGCCACACACACACACCACACACAGAGAGGGGAGAGACAGAGACAGAGACAGACAGAGACAGAGTGACAGAGACTACTCTGCTTTTCACAACTAATGAAATGGAGTGATTTTGTGGCTCCTCTTTGACTGACTAAAAACATCGTTATATTAATATACATTAATATATACATTATATACATTAATATATACCTTAATATAATGATGTTTTTAGTCAGTCAAAGAGGAGCCACAAAATCCACTGGCTGAGGAGTTAATATACATATATATTAATGTATATTAATATAATGATGTTTTTAGTTAGTTAAAGAGGATCCACAAAATCCACTGGCTGAGGAATTGGGCTATTTGGCTGCACAGGATCTAACTCTGTCTGTGACTTCTGTTGTTATACAAGCACTAGTTATTTTTCTGTGCTCGGAGGAACAAAGGAGATTTCATCTTTCTGGAAACAAAGCAGTTTCCAGAAAATACATTAAGCTCCCTGTTTTCCACCTAGGATGTGATTCCCAGCATCATTGCCCTGTTTTCAAGAGCATGCCCAGTACTCTCAAATCACGAATGAATGGTATCCAGGGTCCACCAGAAAGAATCTACATGAAGGCTTTGTCTTCTGCATCTTCCCGATCCATGATTCCATTTGCAGGCCCTCTCCCCTTTAGGAATGAAACCCAGGCATGCATGGGTACCAACAAACTAGCGTAATCTCTTTTCTACACAGCTCCAGCTAACCTTTAAATGAATCTGAAATTTTTCAATAATTGTCTTCCCAAACTAGGCATTTTATCCAATATCAAATTAGCATGTTATAAGGGGTGCTGCACAAATAGCTGACATCGATTCACATGACTTAAAAATCCAGCAAGCCGAGAAGTCTACAGTATTGATTCACGCTAACAAAACGAAGGGGCACAGCTAATCTTTACAACACATGCTGGGTGAAATGACATTTACAAATGCAGACAGATGGAAGCCAATTGGACTTAATTCTTTAAGGATTAAACTGATGGTGGCAATTAGACCTGAGGAGTCAAACAGTCTCGCTGCTGGGAATTGAGACTCAGCCTCTGGTGTCCAAGTCTGAGTTACCCACACCCTTGGCTAACCATGGCTTCCTGCTGTCCTACTGACTAGCTACTGGTATGAAGTTTTCCATAACGACCCATGCTAATTAAATTGGCTTCTTTCTTTCTTTTTTTTTAAGTGCATGATATTGCTTTTACTTGTCTCTCTGAGTTTTAATAACTGCCTCTCTAAAGGGGGCTGGGCTTAGGATCATCCCAGGTTGAGGCTATTCCTATAGAATACCAGATGAGCCCAATAAAAGACTTGCTGGGACAGAATACGAAATATTCTCTTTGTATCTGAGACTGTGCTGGAATTAGACACAATGAGTCTGCAAAAGCTTGGAAACTCTCAGAATCGGATTTTATTTTCTTTCCCAGCTTAAAGAAATATTCAGGCTTGCCTCCAAGGTCTTAGTCTTTGAGAACAGTTCTGCTTCCATGTCCTAGTGATAACAAGGTTGGGCTGATAAACATCACCTAAAGAACAGAAAATCCATGTGATAACCTTCTAGGTAACCTGCAGTCTTAAAACCCCTAACACCTCTGCTTATCAGGGAAGTGGATGCTGGGAGGCAGGGAGCATTTTGTAGTCATGGAGAGTCATAAAGAACACCATGGGTAGAAATCAAATCCTGCACTTGCCACTCAGTCACTGTTTACCTTGACAGGGTGCCACACAAAATATTTTATTTTGTTTTGTTTTGAGAATTTCATACATGACTACTGTATTTATTTTATTGTCATTTTCCACTCTTCCAGTGTCCTCACTACCTCTCAGATTCATAACCTCATCAAATATTATTGTTGTATATATTCACATACATATATGTATATATACATATACACACATATGAATACAACATGCCAAGTCTATTTAGTGTTTCTTGTATTTACATGTGTTTAGTGTTGACCACTGGGGTTGAATAACCTGTTAAAAGATTCATCTCTAGTGAAGACTGATTCTTTTTCTCTCAACAGCCCTTAATTGCCTCTTCATCTAGGGGTGGGGCTTTGTGAGATTTTTTTCCCCAATTGTGGTAGATGCTAACTTTTATTATCATTGTATGGGTATCCTTTAAGTGATCATATTGTTGAGATTTCATGGATACAATACCTCTGTCATGCCTAGAAGAACCTACCTCATAGTACATGTCTTTTCTGGTTCCTCTTCCACAGTGTTCCCTGAACCATAAGTGTAGGGGTGGTATTGCAGATGTACGTGCCATCTGGCATTGGGCACCCCATGGTGATTTGTGGATCTCTGTAATGTTCTTGATCTGCTTCTTTGATGGGGGATGAAATCTACACTTAATCTGTGGGTATGAGGATAAGTATTTAGAATGCAGTTCAAAATTATACTAGTAGCAATAGCATATTTTTCTCTAAGGTTCATGACCTCATCAGCCATGTGTATTTGACTGAATTTGAATTGTCTCCTACTGAGTGGATTGTAAGTCCAATTAGACAGCTGTGGTACTGTTAAAATATAAGTGCTAATATTGTACCCCTGGGGCTATCATCTTGCCAGGCTGGTCACTGATGTGGTTCATAGGCTATGCTAAAGAGTAGGGCTTTTAATTGATTTTCTCCCCTGGCAACTTTGCCTAGCACCTCTGATACCATGAGAGTGAATCCTCAGGGGGGAGGTTTCAGGTCGGTTCCAGCTCAATTTCTCTAAATCCTGTGTCCAAAGTATGTGGTGTCTTTACCAATAGAGTCTAACTTAAGTTTCTGGAAGGTAACCAAGGACAATAACCTGTATTGTTTTAAATGTCTCTTAGACCACCCACCCCTACTCACCTACCCCTCACTTCTACCAGACCAATAAAAAAGTTTTTTTTTTTTTTTTTTTTTTTTTTTTTTTTAAGAAAGTCTATATCTCTTAAAGGGAGTAGTTTGACCCCAAGTAACATAACTTCATTTAACACACACACACACACACATAATACACGCATGTTTAAGTACACAGAAAGTAATGATTACCTATGTCTTTCTCAAACATCCTTAGTGTTATTTATATCCTTCCCCCATCCCTCTCCTTCTATGTTCCTCCCTTCTTATGTCTTGTTTTCTCAGCCACTCTATGTCCATCTGTCCAACAGGATTACTTTGCAAGTCTATTATCACGGCTCAGGAGAAATGCTTCTTGTAAAGTCCAAACCACCAGTGCTTAAAGGCTAAGTGTAGAGCTGGACGGCTCAGTTGATAAATCAGGCCCCAGAACCCATAAAAAAAACCTACATGTGTTAGCATAGACTTGTAATCATCCCAACCTTGAGGAGGCAGAGATAGATAGAATAATGGGGTTTGATGGCCAATTAGCAGGTCCCAGAGTAGTGAGTAAGAAGCTTGGCATCAAAACACAAGGTGGACTGTCCCTCAACAGCAATGGGAGAGTGACTTCTGTGTTCTGTGCACACACCTGTCTGTGCAACAACAACAACAACAGCAACACACACACACACACACACACACACAAGTGTGGGCTGTGTTTTATTGTTTGAAGGTTCTGCCTTTCCTCCTCATTTTTCCATAGAATTCTAGAACTTTTTTGCTACCTGCTATGCAAGTAACATTTAGAAACCTTGAGAAAATGCCCAAAGAAACTCTCCAGGGGATGACATTGTGAAGGTCCTTCAATGAACATCTTTATGATAGTAAGGACTCTTTATTGAAAGTAAGAAACAGTCCTGACAAAAACTGAATTATTCCAGTAAATAGACATTGGGTATTGGTAGCCTGGAATATAAGCATTGTCTAAAGAGCCAGAAATCTCTTAGCACACTCTAACTTGGTTTCCTGTGGAGTTTCTTGTCCCTAAGGGCCACATGGCTTGTGTATGCTACCACTGAACTATATCTTCATTTTTTGTGCCAACATATTTTGCTTTGAGACAGAATGCTTACTAAATTGCCCTGGTTGACCTTGAACTCCATTTGGAATAACTGGCCTGTGTTACCAGGCCTAGCCATCTTTGCTAGTATTAAATTTTAGGATTACTCAGGTGAACACAGAGGTAGAAACCCCAAGGTATTTGTTACTTAAAATGGTGAGCAATATATAGAAAGTTGTTTCAAGCTAATTTTATATCTGACCTTTCAGAGTCAACCTCCTTTCTTGCACTGATGGACTTTGGAATTTGAAACAACTCAGTCCACCATTAAATGGAGATTTTGATGCTCATAGTCTCTCTGGCTATCAGTCCCAACTTATGATATATGTTCCTCTGTTGGGATTTTAGTCACTCCCCAGCTCCTCTGATCTACCAGGGACAAAATCCAAATGTGTGGTCTTGACACCTGATTAGCCTAAATGGATGCTCTCTGACACTCACAAATTCTTTTACTTGCAATGACAGTATACACTCATCTCAAACCATGTGGCTAGAAAGCGAATGGGATGCTCACTTGTGCTAGTCCTACCTCTAGTAAAAAAAGGCTGAAGCCAGGTGAAAAGTGTACACATCCAAAGAAAAGTGCAATTGCTGGCCAGATTTGGGCAACAGAAAGCCAAGGGAAGCAGCATGTTGCCAACTATATCTAGTCATTGCTGAGATTAAAGTTACCTGGAAAGTTTATATTTTAAATGCATATCTGAGGGACTGGAAAGATGGTTCCATAAAGAGTATTTGCTGCTCTTACAGAGGGCTAGAGTTCAGCTCCCCACATTCATGCTTGTTAAATGGCCTACAACTGTCCGTAACTCCAGTTCCACAAGATCTGACATCCTCCCCTGACCTCCATAGGTATGTGGAGCATGTGTACATTCACACAATAAATAAATAATTGAATAAATATATTTATATAAAAGGATATTGGGCTCTCAACTAAAGGAGATTCAGTAATTTTAAAAAAATTACCAGTGATGGAACTGGCTATAAGTAGTTATGACAAACACTAAGCCAGCCCTGCTGTTCAGCCAGAGTTAAGAACCCTGTGTGAGTGGACATGTATGCAGACAAGCCACACAGCCAGATGGGATGCTTGGGGATGGGAAGATTCTTTGAATAGCTTCTTGATAGAACTGAAGTCACAATTCTAACCCCAAAAGCTGCAAAGACATCTTGTCAACACTGCTGCTTCACAAACAAGTACACACTGCTGATTTCAAAAGACTTGGGGGATATCCATGGCTTACAGCCTCTCTCAAGACACAAATCATCTCCAGTGTTTGGAATTCTGATCCAGCAGTTCCACACATTCAAATATTCCCTCCCATACCTCTATCCCACAGCAAGTTGCTCTCCAGCTTCTTCCCCTCGTCTACTTTATTCATTTATCTCTCATCAGCAGCAATATGCTGCAACTTTCACTGGAGTCAAAGGTCTTTGGATACATTCAAAATTCCATGTAAACAATATGCCTCAAAATCTACCCCAGGTTGTTTGTTAGATGTACAGCCTCAGAGAATAGGATTAAAGGCTGGCCAAGGTTAGCTTTTAACTTTGCTGTTGGTATGCTACCCAAAAGTGGAGCTTCTAAACTTCCCAATTAAAGGTCAGAGGTTCTACGTTTGAATCAAAATTGTAAATGCAATCTTGTGCTGCATCTGCCTTGGCTCAGCTTAAAAGGAAAGTACATATTTGGGTTTGATGCAGAGGAACAGACAAATAGAGACCAGCCTATTGCAAATAAGAAATCAAACTGGGGGCTTCAGGGAATGTCAAGTGCTACAGAATGTGAGCAAAATAGTCTAAACTAGAACAGCAGCAATGTTTGTACTAATAAATATGCAGCTCGCAGGGCAGACAGTCATAAATGTTTACTTGCTGAACTCATTAGATACCTCCAGCTAAAATGACTAGTAATAGACACAAACAGATTGGGGTGTAAGGTCTGCACACTCAGAGGTTTTGACAGAATAATGAGGCAGAAATAAACAAGGACACACGGAATCTGCATAATGTAATTGATACTGATTGAATACATTTTTAAACAGCACATCCAGAATACAATGAAACTTCTTTTAAGAGTTTAATTAATACCATTTCAAACTATATATCATATTAATTCATACACATTCAAAGCAGTCAGCAGTAGGTCAGGTTATTTCTGGGCATGTGTATGAAACATTAATTTAAACTATATATAAAATATATAATACTATTCCATGAGCAGGTGGAAAATACTCATTTTTAAAAAGATTTGCTGCATGTGCAGATACGTATATGTGCATATGTGTGTGAGTGTGTGCCTATATGTGTGCAAATATATGGGTGTGTGCATATGAGTGCATGTATATGTATGCACATATGTGTGCACATATGTGTGTGTGTCTGTGAGACGCCAGTTCTCCGATACAGTAGTGAGCTCTCAACCCATTTGATCCACCTCTTGAGCTCTAGAATATACTCATTTAAACCCAAATGAATGAACCATTAAAGTAGCAAATGAAAACTAAAATAAAAATCCAAAACTTTACAAAGTAAATGTCCCTCTCTTAAATAATATGCTGGCTGAAGAGAAAAATCATCAGCCAGAAATTTATGAACCAAGAAGACAGTGCGAAAAATGCCACTATCCTGGGCCAGAGCCATAAATTTCATAGTGAACATGCCAGATGCACCAGTGAGGGTTTCTCAATGTAAGAATGGTGCTGGTGAGGATTTCTCAAAAGGAAGCAAATGAAGATAAGGAAACAAACCAAAGTCAGGATTTTTAAACACCAAAGTTAGAACAAATAATTAATACGTGTTAATCACGTAAATCCAAATGCTGTTTTCCTTAAAAGTCTGGATCTTAAAATACTAGTCAGGAAAATGTACCAAGCACTTATCATGACCCTGGGATTGATCCAGACAGATGTCTCAGTAGGTGAAGGCTCTTGTCACTAAGCCTTATGACCCGATCAACCCATTGGCACCCACATGGTTGAAGCAGAGAAGTAACCCAAATAGCTGTCCTCTATCTTCATCATGGAGGCTGTAGCATAGATGTGTGCAAGTATGTGTACTCTCCCAAGTAAGTAAATGAACATAAAGAACATTCCATTGTTACCAGTCCAACAAAGACAGGATCATCACCTCTGGGTGACAATAAAAGGACAGAGGAAGGAAGTGGAGAGCTGACGCGCCTTGGGTCACCCGAGAGGCAGGGCTAGAGTATCATTAAGAATGCTCCACCTAAGCTTTGCCAGTGCTTTACAGCACTGCCCCTCCCCAGTAGGAAAGGAAACATGTAGGCAATTCACAAACAAAAATCAATTGTAAAATGCTAAGTGAATAGCCATATGCAAAATGCCTTTGCCGATCTCAAAGATACCCTTGGCTTTCCAGGTAAACATGAGTTATAATAACCTAACAGAATGTTAGTTACATAGATAAAAACTAAATGAATCATATAAAAATAATACAAAGGAGCTAGGTGTGACAGACACCTGAAATCTCAGCACTGGAGAGGCTGAGGAAGATCAGGTGTTTCAGGCCAGCCTGGACTATAAAGTAAGTTCAAGGAGGGAAGAGGAGGAGAGGGAGAAATCTGAAGACAAATTTATTTCTATTTATTTTATTTTGCTTGATTTTAAATGTAAATGTTTTCTCTCAAAATCCTGAAAAACAAGTCCCAAGATATATAGCTATTTGGGAAAAAAATTAGAAGAAGATATATGGGCTGATTTCATCAGTGATGTTGGCATGAATCTATTTGAAGACTTGGTAACAATAGGGAAGGAGTGAGAAAGCACCAAGCCAATATTATTTATTGATACAGATACAAACAAGCTAAGGAAACCCCAGTAGACCCAATTCAGCTGTGCTGTGAAGAATAATTCTCCATAACCAAATAGATTTTATTCCAAGAAGCCAAGGTAGATTTAGTAAGGCATCATTTAATACTCAGAAACCTATGAACATAATTAATCACATCAATGGGTCAAAAGCCAAAAACCACCATCAAATATCAAAAGGTTTATTTTATTTAATAAAATTCAATATCTATCTCTGCTCTAGTTTTTTATAATGCCAAAATCAGACCTGGAGAGATGACTCAGTCTGTCCAGGTCTTGCCTTTTGTAAGAACCTGAATACATTGCACAGAACTCATGGGAGTGGGGCAAGTGAGATGGTATGTAATGTCTTTGCAGGGGATGTAAAGATGAGGATATCTGGGGCTTGCTAACCAACTCAGTTATGTCTACAAAGTCCAGGCCAGTGAGAGACTGTCTCAAACGACAAAGTGGAATGGCTGAGCAAGAAAATGAGTTTGAGTTCTCTCTTTCTCTTTCTCTCTCCCTAAACATAAATACCACCACACACATAAATACTGTCCAACCCAAAATATCCTCCTACAAAAATCACACCACATACAAATACCCCCACATAAATACTGCTCCCCACAAACATTATCCACACAACTACCCTTCACACATACATACTCCTTACACACACAAAGTGCAGACATTTCAAAGTCAAGGATGCCTTTGCTAACATTGTAAAGAATAGCTCTTGTCTATCACTGACTAACAGTGAACCAAGTCACCAGACTGCTGAAACACTTCTGCAAAGCTCCTGGATCGATTCTTCAAGAAATCTGGACATTGAAGAAGACAGGTAGAAAAGCAGGACTTTGGTCATTGTCAACTTAGGCAACAGGACAGGCCTGAGTCTGGTCCCAGCCACTCCTGCACAGATCAACACCATGTGCTCTTCTGTGTTCTAAAACAGTGTTACTCACCTCCTAAAACAAAGCAAGGATTATACAGGCAAACAGAGAGAAGTCATGCTATCTTGGTGCAGTGCTAAAGGGAGCCAAAACTGAATTACTACAGTTCTTAGCATCATATAGAAATGAGATGAGTCAAAACTGAGAAAAGCCACTAATGCTAACTGACAAATGATCAGAACTATGATGGGATTCAGGAATCCAGGGAATACAAGACATGTACATATAAGTCCTATCTTATGTTCTCTGTAAAGGATTTGTGTGTGTGTGTGTATGTGTGTGTATGTGTGTGTGTGTGTGTGTAATATATGCATACTTGTATGTGTGGTGCACATGCCAGTGTGCTCAAATGGAGCCCATAGGAGAGCATTTGGGTGTTTTCTTCTGTCACTGTCTCTTTGGAAGCCCAGCTTTTTATATGGATGCTGGATCTGAACTCCCATTTCCCAGTCCTCAGAACTGTGCAGTGTGAGCCATCTTTCCAGCCCGTGAGTTCTTTTAACTGGAGCATCTTCCTTGCTGCTTCTGTCAATAGCAGGAATTACACACTTCAACAGAATTATATTAATGCTTATTGTCCCCCTTATGTTCCCAAAGTATGCTATGAAGCTACAAAAATTATGTTTATGTAAGAAAGTGTAATTACAACCACGACTTAGGTCATTTAAGTCCATCAGTCAGTATATAATCATAACATCTTCATTCTTATGAAGAATATACACATTGCTGTACACACAGATAATGAAATATAAAGATACTTGTCAACATATACATGTAGGTTAAATGTGCATAGAAGAAGAACATAAGGATGCCTTGTGTAGGTGCAGTAATATTATGTTTTCAGTATTGGGGCATATAGTTTCCTTTTTAAAAACTTATTATACCAGAGCTGCCTTCTGCCATTCCAGAAGACCAGAGAGGCATTCACCTAGTTCACAACCACCTGTAACCCCAGCTCTAGAGGATTCACCATTCTCTTCTGGTATTCAAGGGTACGGCATACAAACAGCATACTCTTTTGCAGACAAACATACACCATATATAAATAAAACATTTAAAATATCTAAGTTTAGTGACACATGTCCTTAACACTAGTATTTAAGAGGCAGAAGCAGGCAAGCCTCTGTGTGTTTGGGGCCAGCTTCATGTCTGCACATAACTTTTCTCAAAAAATATGTTAAAATTAAAATATTACAAACCACCTATTGAAAGTGCACTCTGCATTGTAGAGAGCTGTGTTGTACCGCGCCCTAAAGGTGGCACCGGTTTCCGCCTTCCACCTTCCCAATGGTGAGTGCTCTCGGGAGTAAATAACTCCTTATTGGCTGTAGGCGAGGATAGTGGCTTGCTTCCGCATCCTAGGACCTATGGGCGATGTCCACGTGGCTTACCGGGATTGGAGGCCCAGAGGGTATTTAGCCACTAGCAGGCTTCCTCCCGGGGTCATTCATCTACGTGTGAGTGAGTGAGTGGGTGGTCGTCTAAGAGTGAGAGTGAGAGTGAGTGAGTGAAAGATAAGAAGATTTCCAAAAGGCCCGAATAAAGCTGCAGATCCGGTGTTGCGTCTTCCTTGCTGGCGAGGTTGCGCGCGACACTGCATAAAACATAGGAAAATAGAGTCATGTACCAGAACTGAAACTGATCCTTATAAATATGTAGACTGAAATAAACATAGTATTTCTCAACCACATAAAAATGCACAGTGGAAAAAACAATATAAATGGACATTTCTCTCTCCAATGATGCACAAGATTTTACCCAATACCTAAATTTCAAAGAAGTCTGAAATACATAAGCCTACTAGAGATAGCTGTTTGGAAGGCCATCCACCAATGTGGATCATATAGAAATATGTGTATTGCATAGGAAAATTGGGACATGAGAGATGGCTCAGTAGGTAAGAACATGAGTTTCAAACTCAGAACCCACATCAAAAGATTCAGGCAAGGTGGTACATGTTTGTAATCCTAGTGCTGGGAAGACAGAAGGGATATATTGTAAGGATTCCTGGCATTCCACATAGTCGGCCCAACTCTGGCCCAGGTGGGATGCACCTTGTACTGAGGCACTCCCCTGGGCATGGCTATGTAAACCCTGTGACACTGCATGCGGAAGCACTTCCCTGGACCATGGCTGGACCCAGAAGCACCTCCCTGGACCCATGATGCATACCTGTGCATGCCCCTTCCCTTAAAAGCGACTGTGTCCCTTTCTTCTCTGACCCCTGACTTCTTTCTCGCTCCTCTGTTTCTTTACCTGCCTGGGACTCTTCTCTTAAATAAACTCTAGTGTGTGTCCTTGTTAGTGTGTACTTGCTCTCACACGGAACTAACATTGGTGCCGTGACTCAGATAGGTTCCCTCCTGAGCACAAAAGCTAGGAAAACCTGATCCCGAGGTTCACTGCAAGGCCGCACCTTTTATCTGCCCAGCGCTGCAATATTCAAACACCAGCAGATTTAATTGGTAAGTGCTTCCCCATCCCCAGACAAACACGCACTCCTGGCTTTTTCCCATTACTACAAAACATCCAGGGACATGGTCCCATGAGAGGATTTACGCTGGCACCTTCCGGTGGTGCCACGAAAAGGTCGCAGGCGTATGGTTCTGAAAAGCTGATGAGTTTTTCATTATCCAGTTGTGTTGTGTAAGTTCCTAGCACTCCCTCTTTGGGCTGACGAGCACTCAGAGGCACATGTGCGGGTTGGTTGGGATATGGTCAGCCAGAGAATGCTAAAGAGTTGATGGACCTTTTAGCATGGATCTGCTTCCCTGTGGACCCAGAGGTGCTTTGGTGATGATCAAGTGGCTGGGAACGCAACTCCCTTAGATTTCGACGATGGGAAATATGCCAGCCAGCAGCTCCATCTTAACCCTTAAGGTTCGAGGTGGAGGCGTTAAAACCATTTAGCCTTTATCTAGGTACTACCAAGCTTATCTGTTTTTTACAAAATGGCTTAATTACCCCTTAGATTACTCAAAATAGCCACCTAACGGCTCACCAACCCCGATATTTTACAAGGGCTCACGTTTGCAAATGATGAGCAGATAGAAAGAGTTTCTCCTATTTTTCTCTTTCTTCATCAGCTCTAAACCCTTTCTATCTCTCTGTTCTTAAAAGTTTTCCTATTTCTTTTCATATCTCAATGCTAAACTTTCCTTTCTAGCTTTCAGTTCTTCTCTTTCTGACCACACAAATCCAGTTTTCCCTCTACAAAAAGCAACTGATAATAAAAGTTGGCAAATTTTCTCAGATAAATTCAAATTAGGTTATAGATTAAAGGCGAGTTTAGAAACAGGCACAGCTCATACTAGATCCCTGAGTGTGTGATCTGTTTTTTAACCTGACATTGGAGCTAAAACTTAGACCTTAAAAAGAGACCTCAGGCAGACTCCAGTCAAAAGTTGGCTTTTAAGATATATCACGGGAGAGATGCTGCCTGCTGACAAAAGCTGTCTGGCCAGCTACTGCCTTGCTCTTGCTTAACCTCATAGAGGCAAGCTCAGGCCTTGTCTAAGACTCCATCAAGGGAATGCTGGTCTAAGTAAATGTCTCCTAACCCCGAGCGGCAAAGAGACATTACACAGAGATTACTCCCAACTAATTTAAGGTCTGACCATAGGCAGTTAATGGCAATTAATGCAGCCAAGGCTTCCCTAAGCTGACCACCCTCATTGCAAAGAGGGGGCCTTGAGTAGTCTTCTCCCTGTGGACACTAAAAGCTATATATACTCTCAGTCCTGCAGGCAAGAACTTTGGGGTCTCACTTCTCTTTCTAGGCTCTCCATTGTCAAAATAAAAAGCAAATAACATTTTGTCTAAATTCAGACTGCCAACTGCTCTAGCCACCTCTGTTCACTTTGCTTCAATCAGTCAGTTCCAGTCTTCCAGTCTCCCAGGTGGACCACCAAATATAAATCATTTCTCTAAAATCCCCCGTCTCTGAGTTTTCCACTCCAGCCTGCTTCTAAGATGAATGTCAACAAACGGCTCCAAGGTATTTTGGCTTAACCCTCCCCATTTCCACAGCTGCTGCTTTTCAAGAGTCATTTTCAAAGTCAATACAGATAAAACAAATACCCACCCAAGACCAAAAGAAACAAAGTCAATGCAGGTAAAACAGACCATTTCCTACCTCCTCTCAAGAATCTTTCCCCATCTCTAGAACTAGTAGAGTACACCACTCACTATATTATCCCTTCCCAAAGTTATCTCACTAACTCATGATTTTTTCCAAGCTCCAGAAAACACGGCCCTGTGACTCAAATTCTTGATCTACAAGCAAGATGAACTAAAAATCCAGCAGACATCTCCAAATTCAGCAGACATCTCCACCCCTGTGTCAGCAGAAAGCAGTCAGACAGAGACTGCTACAACCCCGCCCCCATAAACCTAGTTTTCTTTTTATAATAAACAAAATGGTGATATGTAAAGATTCCTGGCATTCCATGTAGCTGGCCCAACTCTGGCCCAGGTGGGATGTACCTTGTACTGAGGCACACCCCTGGGCGTGGCTATGTAAACCCTGTGGCACTGAGTGTGAACCATGGCTGGACCTGGAAGCACCTCCCTGGACCATGGCTGGACCTGGAAGCACCTCCCTGGACCCATGACACATACCCATGCACGCCCCTTCCCTTAAAAGCGACTGCGAGCATGTGCTCTGGTCCTTTTCTTCTCTGTCCCCTGACTTCTTTCTTACTCCTCTGTTTCTTTACCTGCCTGGGACTCTTCTCTTAAATAAACTCTAGTGTGTAGCCTTGTTAGTGTGTACTTGCTCTCATGCGCGGAACTAACACATATGGGCACCTATGGCTCTGAGGGCCTAGACTAATCAGTGAACTCTAATTTTATCCACAGCCTCTGTTTCAAAGGAGAAGAGGAACACAGTGCCCAAAGAATAACATGGGGATGCTGGGTGTCTTACGGTTTTTATTGCTATGGAAAGACACTGTGACCATGACAATTCTTATAAAGAAAACATTTAAGGCATAGATTTACTGTTACAAAACTTTATCTCAGGGAAAAACATTTTAGTGCCTGAGGGCAGGGCCCAGGTCTAAGAAGAATCTAGGAAAAAATCTCAGGAATGTACCTGACAGCCAATAGATTCAAAACTTGGTTTCAACCTAAATGTTCTGATTCAAAACTTGTGTTCGAGCCAATAGATTCCAAAAATTACTATACACCATACCTCTTTACACAATCCTGAAATGCCAAGACATGTAACACCCTACTTATGTATCTTTTTCTTTAAAAACCTGAGCTCAGGGTCAAATTTCTCTGCTGTGTAGGAACAAAGGGTTTTGGTCCAGGTTTGTTTGAACCTGTCCAAAAGAATAAATTGACCCTCATGTGTTTGCATTGGAATCCAGCTCCCTGGTGGTCTTTGGGAGGGTCTCATGACACAGATAAACATTAATTAGGGTGACTTGCTTACAGTTTTGGAGGTTCAGTCCATTGTCATCATGATGTGAAGCATGGTGGCATGCAGGCAGATGTGGTGCTAGTTATATCTTGACCAGAAGGCAGTAGGAAGTTGACTGATGCACTGGATAGTATTCTGAGCATAGAAAACCTCAAATCTTATTTCCATAGTGATACAATTCCTCCAACAAGGTCATGTTCACTCTAACAAGGCCACACCTCCCAATAGTGCCACTCCTTATGAAATTATAGGAACCAACTACATTCCTATGAGATTACAGGGGCCAATTACATTCAAACTGCCACACTGGAGCTGGCAAGATGGCTCAGAGGGTAAGAGCACTTGCCATCCAAACTGACTTCCTAAAGTTGATCTTTAAAACATGGTAGAAGGAGAGAACTCACTCCTGCAACCTGTCCACTGACACTCACATATATGTTGTGGCATGTGTATACTCTCTCACACACAGATACACATGATACATAAATAAAATGTTTAAAAAGTATCTTTCTAGCCAATTATCAGTCAAACAGATGAAATAAATGGACTAAATGCATAAAGAATCATCAATTATGATGATAAGTCTAGACAACCATTATAATCTAACATTAACCCCATAGAGAGTTTATCTCTGGGTCTTTTTGTCTCTGCCTCTCTCATACACACACCTCCACTACCAATAGACATTGTATACACATGGACATCTAACATACAGGTCAGCTTTGCACTTACTGCCCTTGACTAAGTATCAGCAACCAAAGCTAACAGGCTGAGAAAAGAAAAACAATGGTACAAAGTTGGATGTACAAACAAGTGGCAGACAAAATCTTTGCATATTTTCCAGGATACACTTTCCCACCCACCACAAGCTGCCAACAGAACCCCAGCAGGGTGTGTGTGAGTCAGCTCCATGCAGGAGTATAAACAAAGGGACTCCCCCAGGCTAACTGCACACCCTGCGTCACCATCATCAGCTCCTTCTCTGTCCCTACATTCAACTTGGGAAATGCTTCTAGGCTGGCCTCAGAGCCTGTGGACATGCTGAGCCTCTTAAAGCTCCTGTTTTTCTCATCACTGGCATTTAACTGTTCCCTTCTCCACTATCTTTCCTGAGCTCTCATGCTTGAGCCAAGTGTCCATGCTTCCTGCCCTTCCTTGGTCTCATGAGGTCCTCTGAGCAATGGTCCTACCATCCTAGGTTCTACATTCAGTCCTGTTCAGCCACCACATGATAACACCTTAAGGTCATGTCTGCTGCACCTCAACATGCCCAGTGCTGGCTCTGAGCATATGAATACACTCTGTTCTCTTGCATTTAAGTTTCTCATAGTGAATGAAGAGAGGAAAGCATGACAAAATGAGCCTCCTCCAGCCAGGTTTATAACCTTTGTCAAGCTGTTCCTTGTACAGAAGAGGCTTTTCTCAACTAATATCCCTGTGTTCAAATCTTAACTCAACAGAAGGAGTTACTTCCTTGGCTACACATTCAAAAGCAACTTCTATCTCTTCCAATTCCTGTAAAAGCCATGTCATCTGTTTCTACAGCATCCCACCCTAATTAGATTTAGGGTTAGTTGAGGTCATATTTCATGCTCCTCTCTTTGATAGTTTTATTGTCAACTTGATATAGTCTAGAAGCAACTGGGAAAGTGTCTCAATGAGGTAGTCTTAATTAGTTCTACCTGTGTTCATGCCTATGGAGAATTACCTTGATTGTCTTGACTGACATGAGGAGAGCCAGTACGCTATGAACAGTGTCGCTCTCTATTTTTGGATCCTAGACTGTGTTTAGAAAGTGAACTAAGTCCTCAAAGTATAAATGTGTTTATTTCTCTCTGCTTCTGCCTACATGTGATGTGATTGTTTTAAGTTCTAGATGCCTTGATTTCTATAATGGACTGTAACTTGGGATCATAATCTATAATAAACCACTTTTCCCCTAAATTACTTTTTGTCAGGGCATTTTTATCATATAACAGAAATAAAAGGACTGTACCTCCCTACTGATCAGTACTCTGTGATGACAGAGACCATGTGTCTCTGTTCCATGTCTCCTCCCAATGTAGTTAACCTGGTAGGCAAGAAATGTATTATTGGGCTGTGAGTAGATCTACAGGACTAGCATCTTAGAGATGTTAGTCCAGTGTTCATCCTTGCTGGTTGGACTTCACAGGTCAAAAACTGGAAAAACTAGTGAAGACAAAGTCTTGGAAATTACCTCAAGCTGAGCTGTTCCCACCACTGCCATGTTTTACAGAGCTTTTCCTAAACTAGTCCAGCAGAAAATGTGTGTAATTTTGTCTACATTTTGGATGAACTTCAAATATCAGCAGAAACAGGAGACAGTCATCTGAAGATACAGGGCCCCTGTACATTCCTTCATCAAGATACATCTCTAGGGGGAAGAGTCCAGGTGTGAACCCCACCAGGGCATGATTGCACTCACTCTCCTCCAGCTTTTGGACCTCACCACACACTCTTTCCTCTTCCTGCCTGGGATGAGTCTTGGCGGCTCCTGAAGCAATAAGGGGAGCTATTTTGGGGAGACAGTTGATACTTGGCGAGTCCTCCTACAGACCAGCAATAGCTGTTCGACATGTTAAATGCCTCCCAGATGGAGATGCTTAGCATTTGTAGGAGGAATAATTTGGAAGAGAAAAATGCATTTGTCTTTGGCATCCTGTGGATTCTGACACAGAAGACAGAGAACACTGTGGAACTTGTCATCCACATGGCACTGTTTTCTTAGAATTTTGCAAGTTCTGGGTGACTTCACTGCTTCTTCCTTGGGGGGCTATCAAAAGTGCCACAGCACAGGGGGAAAGTGTGAGAAGCAGAGTCTCTGGGGTCTCAGGGCTCTCAGAAAGAAACAACCCAGACACAGTCTCCTGTCTACCATTGGCAAATGCTGCAGCCATGTGAACCAGGGGCTTGGGGAGATGGCTCAGTTGGTAAAGTGTCTGTAGCACAAATGTGAGAACCTGATTTGGTCCTCAGCACTCCTAAGCATGCACAGTGATCATGACATGAGAAGACAGACAGATTCCAGGGCTCGCTGGTCAGTAAGCCTACCTGAATTAATGAGCCTCAGGTCCCAGAGAGACCCTGTCTCACAAACTAAGCTGAATACTTCTTAAACAATTATAGCCAAGGTTAGCCTTTACCCTCCACATGTAGTCACAGACATATGAACTTTAACCTCCATACACGTATAGACATCTGCATATGCTCTTTCTTATACTTACATAATCATATAAGCCTGATGATTCACCTCTTAAATATCATCTGTTATACACAGGGCAACTTGAGAAGTATATGTCAGACCAGCAGAAACAGCCAGGGATTGAGACATGTGGGTCCTAGCTGTGTTCTGTCCTTAACTTTATTGTAGATAAGGCAACCAACCTAACCACCTTGCCTCAGTATCTCCATCTGTGATAACATAGGCTTTATATTATTTTCTAACATAAGAGCAGTGCTCTGACCTCCATGGTTTGTAGAATGAAGGTAACATTGTTGTAGAGGAATAGTGAAACTGTCCTTTACTGTGAACTTCTCAATGCAAAGAAGAGAAAACACTGTAGATTTGTTCATCATGTTCCACTATTCATGGTGGGGACAGAGTATACCCTTCATAAAAAAGACTTGAGTCTATGGTCCATAATTCATCTTCTTTATACCCACAGCTCTCCAGAGTGCAAAGAGCCTCATAAACACATTTTCCATTTGGGTATGTATATGAAGTGTGTTGCACTAATTCAGAGTGTAAGAAAAGAGACTCAGAGCCAAATATCATGGAAAGGCTGAAATATCAGAGAGAGAAAACACCACAGTCAATTCTCACCCAGCTGTCTTGCAACTTCCTTAGCCTCGTTCTTGGTAGCTGTGCCTCTGCTGGGTTCCTTACAGACCTTATATACCCTTCTCATCAGCTGTATCCCATCCAAGTTAGGATTAAAGGTGTGAACTACTCTATTCCATAGCTAACCTTGAACTCACAGAAACAGGAAGTTCTGTCTCTGGAGTTATGGGATTAAGGGTGTAGATCACCACTCCCAGGCTTTCCCTCTGCTGAGATTAAAGGTGTGTGCTATTGAATCTCAGCTGTTTGTCCTTGTACTTAAGGATCAAGAAATTGCTGAGCTGTCTGTCTAGGATTTGACTGTGTGCTGTCTCTCCAATATTTCAGGTTTTATTAAATATGTAATATATCACCACAAAAATGCTAATGTGTGGGGCATGACAGGGCTTTTATATGAGCCCAACTCCAAACCCAATCACATTTTCTTAGTCACAGCGAGAAGTGAGGCAGTCAGAGGCAGTTCCTAGAAGAAACAGCCTCCTGTGAATAGAAGTAGCAACCAAAACTGGCATTGCCAAGGATGCTCTCCACCCAGAAGCAATAACACAAGCCTAGGCTTTGATGGATTAGATACACTAGGTGACCCTTCTGCCTGCTTTACACCACTGCCAACAGTGGGATCCAGAGAACAAGAGGGTGGCAATGAAGCACCAAATTACAACATCCTACTGTCTTTGAAGTGACAATGCTCACAAGAGCCTTGGAGCTTGGATTTCCATCATTGCTTTGATTTTATCTTTCTGTGAAAGTTAGTTTGAACTGTGAACTTGACACAATCTAGAGTCACCTTGGATGAGATTCTCAATGAGGGGCTGTCTAGATCTCGTTAGCCTGTGAAAATTCCTGTGTGGGATTTTTCTCACTTGAGTTAGTAGAGGTGGGAAGACCCACTTTGAAAGAGGGTGTCATCATGTCATAGGTTGCTCTGAATTGTATAAAACAGAGAAAGCAAGCCAAGCAGTAAGCATCCATGCAGTTATTCTCTTGAATAAGAATCTGTCTTCTGTACAGAGGGCAGCTAGGTCTACATAGTGAAACCCTGTCCCACAAACAAACAACAAAGCCAGAAGGTATCTAGGGGGCTTGAGGTATAATAGTACACACCTATAACTGTAGAATTCCAGGGCTTGGCAAAGGAGGATCCTTAGTTCAAGATCTTGGTACCACACTGGGGCAATCCTTCAAATAATCAAAACAAGTTAAAATGGTCATTGGATGAATGTGGGTGGTACTGGTCCTGGCTTCCTGGCAGTGATAAACTGTATCCTGGAATTTGGAACTAAAATGAAAATAAACCCTTCTCCTAACTTGCTTTTTGTTTATTTGGTCAAGGTGTTGATCAAAGCCATTGGGGGGGGGGAACTAGAATGCTAGTTTTTTTTAAAGCAAAAGGCTTTTTTTTTAAACCACTGAAAAGAATTTCTCCAAATTTTTTAGTTCTTCATGAAGCCCAACATCAATAATGCATTTTAAGGCTATGTGGCCTTCAGTTCTTGCTGTCTTCTAGCAGTCCTCAGGCGCTGCCATATTGAGTCTCAGCACTAAAAATCTTGGTCACAATAAAGAACAAGCTTAGAATCTTTCAGAAGTGACTAGACACATCTCTGGGGACTCAGCCCCTCATCAAAGGACTGGAAGAGTCTAGTAACAGCCAGTTCTTTTCAACTGACCTAGGAGGAAGTCCACAACAGGCATGTTATGTTGAGAAATCTTTTCTTTCACTGGTTTTATTTTGCAAGCAGGGAATCACTCAGATGAGCAGAAACATCCTGAGGTGTTAGGATACATAGCAGTGGGCTCAATCTCAGCTCTTTGTGTTATAATTGGCTAGTCATCTAACCCCCTGGGCAATATGTGTTTTTCCTAAGAAGATGACTTTAGAACTAAGCTGTGTGTTCAGTGGAGGAACATACTCACATCATTATGTTTTGAAAAATCAAAAAAGTGCTGGCCTGTCATGGTGGCTCATGCCTACAATCTTAACACTCAGGAGGCAGAAGTATTACTGAAAGCTGAAGGCAACCTAAATGACACACAGAGAGATAAATTCTGTGTCAGAAAATATGGGGCTAGAGTTTGGATGGAGCTCAGTTGGTAGTGTGATCACTTAGCATGCATGAAGCTCAGGGTTTGAGTTCAGTACTTTATAAACACATGCCTGTAATCCTTAAAGACAGAGAGAGGGAGAAGAATCATGAGTTCATAGGTTATTCTCAGCTATGTGTGGAGTTCAAAGCCAGCATGAGATAGCTGAGACCCTATCTGAAGAACAATTCTAGTGTCTCTTAATAGAAACCACTGGTTTCAGCCCTCATGATCCATGACTCCAGCTCCCATAGCAGCCTTTCATCAGCCTAAGTGGCTGTTCTTATATCTAGATCTTTAAACACTGTGGTGGGTCTGTGTCTGTCCCTTGCCCATTGGAGAAGGCCATAAGGATGGCACTCAGGTTGAAAAGCAGAGCTCTAAGAAGACATGTATGAGTTCCCAGTCATCAAGATCAGGGAAGTGCTTGGGAAGAAGGCTGATGATGAATGGTATTCGATGTAGGATGAGGAGGAGGAGGAGGAGGAGAGCTGGACTCTTCATTTAGGACCTAACATATTTAAACATTTTGGGTTTTTTTTCTCATAGACCTTAGTGTCTCTTGATGAAAACTCACCTGTGTGCTAAGGAGAGGTGAGCAGAGAGCCGCAGAGTTAACCTGTTCCTTCCCTTGTTCCCCCTCTGCCATCTCCAGTATCCCAGAATGGCCCAAGGCTTCTTGTTTATTATTCACAGGTCCCTAGTTTGTGTGAAGGAGGAGCATTGTCTAATTACATCAAGTGATGGAGACCATCTGGGGCTCAATAGCTCTGCATCAGTTCCTGATTCTGGCCTTAAAATGCCCACAATGTGGCCTAGTGAGATGGGTGAGTGGTTAAATATAGTAAGTTTCTGACCTGTCTGTTCTGACCTAGCCCTGAGGTTTGCACCCCTTGTAGCCCCGTTGCTGCTTAGCCACAAATAATCACATAAAGGCTTATATTAATTGCATGCTGTTTGGCCTATGGCTCAGGCTTATTGCTAGCTAGCTATTGCATCTTAACCCATTTCTATTAATATGTTGCCATGTGGCCTGTGGCTTACCTGTGTTTCTTTCACATGTTGATTCTTAGGCAGCTGGGTTGCCTCTCTCGCTGACTCCCCACCCTTCTTCCCCTTTATCTCTGCTCAGATTTCCTATCTGCTTCTAAGATGCCTTGTCATAGGCCAGAACAGTCCCTTTATTAACCAGGGATATTCACAGCATACACAAAGACATCCCACATCAGTTAAAGCTCTTGTTGTACAAGCAAGCAGATTAGACTTTAGCTCCCCAGGACCCATATAAATGCCAGATGTGCACAGCAGTTTGTCTGTAACTCCAGTCTAGGAGGCAGATGACTAGCAAGCAGTATTAGCAAAGCTCTGGTTTTGATTAAGAGACCCTGTCTTAATGAATAAGGTGGAAGAGCAATAAAGAAAGATTTTCTCAATATCCATATGGTTCCACATTCATGTACACATGCATGCACGCACATGCACACACATGCACACGTACACACACATGCGCACAGGCAAGCACCACATATACATGAAAAGAAGAAAGAAAAAAAAATGCCCAGAATAGATTTATTTCTACTGTGTAAAGTCTCATATTCTTCATTTCTTTCCTCCCTCCCTTCTTCACCCCCTTTCTTTTTTCCTCTATTCTTCCTGTCATTCCAATGGAGTATAAGAAGGTACATTAGTCAAGGTTCTCTAGAGGAACAGACACAGGGCGGTAGATTTATTGGATGCTTTACAACCATGATATCTGGATGACAGAGAGGTAGAGAACCCAGAAGCTTCTTGGTCTGAGAAGCCAGACACCTCTGCAATCCCAGTCTGAATATAAAAGCCTGGAAACTTCCTGAGAGTATCTGGTATTAAATCCACATTGAGAGGCTACAGAAGCTGGAGTCTGATGTACCTAGGTGACAGCAACAGTGACAGACACCACAGTGACAGATGCACTTGCTGAGGCAGGATGGAGCTGGCATTTGAGCTTCTTCTTCTTCCAACATTTTCCCCATCCAGGCCCTCAGTCCAATGGGAGGTGATGTGCATGTTTAGAGCAGGTCTTATCTGCTCAGCTGTTCTCTTACATGGCAGTCTCCTCTAGGATGTCTCTACAGATGCACACAGAGTTCTCAGTGGTCCTAGACATCTCTCAATCACATCAGATTGACAACCACTGTCACCCGTCACAGGAAAGAAGAGAAACTCAAATGGTCTCTGCCTCTTTTAAATCTGAGCCCTGGTAGAAGAGTTTCCTGGGGTGAGGGGAGTTTTTGCTGAACACCCAAGAGAGGATGAAGCACAGTCACACTCATGCACCACATTGCCTTTGACACTTGTTCCCATCCTGAAAGGAAGGGTCTGTGACCTGAGAATGGTAAGAGGTGTGAATTTCTGGAGCTTGAAGTGCATCCCCTGAGAGGTGGCAGAGGAGCCTAGCACATTTTTCAAGGTTAATCATTTAATTCTCTCTCTCTCTCTCTCTCTCTCTCTCTCTCTCTCTCTCTCTCTCTCTCTCTGTTCATGTTTATATGTGCAGGTGCATTGTGTGTAATGAGTGTGAATGAGAGTGTGGAGGCCAGTTGAATGTCATTCCTTAGATGTCATCCACCTTGCCTTTGAGACAGGGTCTCTCACTATGACTGGCAGCTTACTGATCCAGCTAGGCTGGCTGCCATGTAGATCCCAGAGATTCTCCCTGTCTTTGTCTTCCAAGCTCTGGTATTACAAATGCTACCACATTTGGTTTTGTATGTAGATTCTGGAGGTGAAAATCAGATTTGTAGGCTTGTGTGGCAGATGCTTTGCCAACTGAGCCATCTTTATAGGCCCTATTTTTTTGTCTTTCAATAATTATTGTTTTGGTTTTATATATAGGTGGAGTACCATGTGATATTTTGATGCCCTTACAGAATGGGAAATAATCCAAATGAGGAAGTTAATGTTAACCTCCCTTAAACATTTTTAAAAGCCTCGTGACTAAATTAACTTAATTTTATATGTCATCCCTGAAGACAGTCTCAGCTTATCTTAGTAGGTACCAGTGTTAATTCCATTCCATGCCAATGGGGTTTACATCTGTGTACTACATCAGTAGCCTGAGATAATTTCTTATTTAGAGGGAGAAATAATGAATAACTTGTTGAACTTTCTCAAAGTCACCAGGCATTTAAGAAATACAAATCTCTGCTCTGTGGAAGCCTTCTCACTGGATCTTTAAAGCTTAAGCTTCTTCCAGAATGCTGAGGCACACATAGACACACATGTTCTGAGAGTGATACCCAACAGATAAAAATACTGACCCAGGTTTCCTGGTGCCTGGCAGGCCTCCCCAATAAAATTTAAGCCTTAGTTTTTGAGGTTACAATTGAGAAGCAACCCCTATAGTGGGCAACACTGCTTTAGTGCAGAAGGGAAGCATAATTCTTGCTCACCTCAGACTCAGTAATCCCTGTCTCCCCAAGAGCTACTCTTGCAACCTCATTTCAGGGATGTCAATCTTATAAGAACAGAAATAGTTTACGATGCCTGCAGATATTGTCTCTCATCTCACTCGGGTGTTCTATTCCTGCTTCTGTCACTAACTGCAAGGTGCTGTTCTTATGTAGTTGTCTCAATGGAATCAACTCTTTGTATAGTGTAAGCAATATGTATTGAATAAATAGTGATGACAATAATAACTATCGGGTTTACCGTGGTCAGTCTCAGCTCTTGGCTCCCACTCCTGTGTCTAACACTGGATTGGGCACTTTATGAATATTATCAATGATTATGCCCAACCAAACAGTTCCGGTACAGAGAACATCTCTATATTAATAAAGGAACTGAGGCTTAAAGATAGAAGATAAACTCAACTCCAGATCACACCCAGATTCATCTGCTCACAGAGCTTACTTTGTTCCATGATTTAAATGTTGTAAAGAGAGATTGACTGAAATGAACTAGTTTGAACATCAATAGAGAGTCAGGAGTCCAAGGACCATTGTCCTCTAAAATTTCCAAGGATGCACTACCCACTCAGCAAACATCATGATTGGAATATTAAAGTCTGTCTGAGTAAGTACATACATGCTCAACAGAAAGTAAATAAACAAAGCCAAGCATATCTCCAAAACCAGAGCAAGTGAATACTTAGGCTACTTATGGTATCACTTCTGGGTCCCTGCAACTCAGGAGTGTTCACAAAGATATAAGGTAGAGGCAGGGGAAATGGCTCTCCTTATTAACATGTGGAAATGAAATTTATCCCCAGGATTCACAAAAAGACCAGGCATAGTCCTACACATTTGTAATTCCATTTCCAGAGAGCCATAGGCAAGTGGATCCCTGAGGCTCACTAGCCATCCAGCCTAGCCTATTTTTCATATCCCAGGCAAGTGAATACTCAGTCCCTACAGATAGATAGATAGATAGATAGATAGATAGATAGATAGATAGATAGATAGAATGAATGACTGATCGATGGTGGCTAGCACATGATAAATGACCGATGTTGACCTCTGGCTTCCACACACATACATACACAAACATGCACATATATACAGCAGATGCAAAGTAGTAGTACTGATGGGTCTTTCCAGCTGTTGCTAGCCATCTTATTTTTATTCCAGTGTCTGAAGTTGGGGAGATGACAAGCTCAAAGGACTGAGCAACTGCTATCACTCCCAGTGACTTAAAAAGCTCTCTGCAAAAGTGAAAGACTGCCCCCTCCTCTCTATACTTAGTGAGAAAGAGTCAGGATTGGTTGATCAGTTAGCATCACCTGACTTTATCTTAAGTGCACCTGTGGATTGCAATGTCATCATCTTTTCTGGTATGTAGGGAAAACCAGTCTCAGCTTAGATGGGTGCTCTGTCAAAGATCACATGGGGGGGCATAGCCCAGATAGGACTACAGCCGTGCTGCCATCTTGAGCTCAGCAGCCTTGTGCAAATTTAACCTTCCTCTCTTAAAAATGGAACCTGTACTCTCTTGCTCTCTCTCACACCCTTCTCCCTGTGCTCTGACTCCTGTTCAGGTCCCACAGCAATGGTGAAAGAATCTTCTACATCTCCTGGCTATGATGAGGAACAAGAGGAAATAACTGGGCTTTGTTTTCATAGCATTTTTATGTCGAGTGGAGACTGCTTGTTCAGCCCTTCTGATCCAATCTGGAGGAAGCATACTGATTTTGAGCCCTGGTTCTTTGGAAACAGAAAAATAGTACAATGCTGAGATTACCTTTAGATTCCCCAACCAGGTAAGAGGAAACTTCTTACCCTGTGTTGTGACTCAGTGGATCCACATGACTCGTCTCAGATGGTGACATGTATTGCCATGGAATTTATCAGGCTGCTATATTTATATATTTAGGTAATGTTTATTATTTTAAAGACACTTACGGTATAAAGATTTAGAGGGGAAGAGAAGGAAGCAGCATGCAGGGGAGTGCCACAGAGTAGTCTTTTTTAACAATGCTATAGGTCAAAAAAGGGCCGGGCTCTCTCTTCTTTTTGGGCTCTTTCCAGTTGACCACGCCCTGTCTGGCTCCAGTTCCTTGATGTCATCAGAGGAGAGATGATACCAGGGAGAGAAACAGCCCAAGAGAAAGAAGGGTCTTGCAATCAACAAAGCTGAAAAGAACTGAAGATTTGAAAAATATTTTGACATCAGACATGGAGATACAGAATTTGGAGTTTGCCCAGCTGGTTTTTGGTCCTGTTTTGATCCAATATTTCCTCACTATGCTCCCTTTGCTACATTTTGGAGTGGTAATGTATATGCTGTGTCATTATATGTGGGAAGTAAGTGATCTGTTTTATTTTATTTTATAGTTTATTATAGTTAAGAGATAGCATGACTCTCAGAAGAGACTTTGAACTTTGGACTTTTAAACATTGTTGAGATTGTGATAGAATAGGGGGACTTTTGAAGTTGCATCAAATACCTTTTTCATGATGATATGGTTTCAAGCTTATGAGGGCCAGGTAGTGGAATGTGGTAGTTTGAATGTAACTGGCTCCCAAAACTCATACAGAGCAGCACTCTTAGGAGGTGTGGCCTTGTTGATGTAGGTGTGGCCTTGTTGGAGGAAGTTTGTAATCATAGGGGTGTGCTCTGAGGTCTCCTATGCTCAACTACACCTAGTTCAGACCACTTCCTGTTGTCTGCCTATCAAGATGTAGAACTCTCAGCTCCTTCCCCAGCACCATGTCTACCTGCAAGCCATTATGTCCCACCATGATGATAACAGACTAAACCTCTGAAAATGTAAGTCACCTCAACAAAATGTTTTTCTTTTATAAGAGTTGCTATGGGGTCAATATGTCTCTTCACAGCAATAGAAACCATACATTCTAGCTTTCTCTCATCCCCCTGCATCCCTTCTCATATCCCAGGACTTTGAGCATGCTGTTCTTTCAGCATTGAATGCCCCCCCCTCTTTCTGACATGGTCTCATAATTTAGCTGTGGTTGGCCACATAGACCAGACTGACCTCAGATTCACAGAGATCTGTCTGTTTCTGCCTCCCAAGTGATGTTATTAAAAGCATATGTCACCATGCTTAGGTACTGTGCCTTCTCTTTGCATCAGCAGTACGCATTAAATTTTAGACTTCAGTGCAAGCATGCCCTAAATTTTCAGGCCAGATCAAACCCCCACACTTTAGTTTTCTTGCAAACAAACATCTCTTTTCCATTACTGATTAATTTAGCATGCTCAATGCCTAAGTTCACTCAATAACATTCATGATCACCATTATACACCAGCTTTATAAGGGCAATCCAAGGCTCTTTGCTTTACATCATTGCATGCTATGTACCTGGAAAGAAACCATACACATAGTATAAAATCAATAAATTGTATTGTGAGTGTGTCACAGCTGTGATAAGTAAAGCAAGGTCTCTGAAGGTGAGTGAAGAGATGCTGGAGTATCCTTGGAGACAGTCAACACAACAGACACTGCTCCTGGGAGAGCCAGACACAGCTACCATACATAATTATTGCCTGAACTTTGTACAGTGCAGAACCTATACAGCTGTATTTGTGCAGGGCTTTGGTGTGGTCTAAGTCTCTTTTTATAGATGTTCTGTGTATATTTAAGACTCACTGTGACCCAGAAGTGCATGGACAGCACAAACTGGAAGACAAAACTGGATAATACAGAGTAGGAGAGGTAGGGATGTGAGGGTAAATCTGGCAGAAGTTAGCAGGAGGAGTTGGGTAAATCTGGGAGAATTTAAGGGGAAGAGTTAGGGTGGATATGGTCAGAATACATTCTATAACATTCTCAACAAAATACTAAAGATCATTTTGAAAGGTATAAACAACTAAGCAACAACAAAGAGTCACTGGTGAAGGAGGCCTTCTTTTCTGCTCTTCAAAGCCATTCTTCAGCTACCATACTGGCTCTCATCAACCTTGGTAACTGTTCAAAACCCACTTCCAACAGTAAGAGAGGATTGTGAACACAAGGTAAGAACTTTAAACTCCAGTGTGTTTCTGGGTTTGGGGAAGAGATGATCAGCTTCCTGCCTGGGTACTGTGTGAAATTTGTTTTCTAGAATCTCTTTACTCATTTCTCAAAGGAAAAGTCAATTGTCTTTCCCATAGGCAGTTCACATGCCTGAAGTGTAAAATGGACATCTCTAGGCTGACTGTCATAGACCATTTTTGTCATGGTCCCAGTATGTGGACACTTGATCTTGCAAAGGGGTGAAGGGAACTTAGATCTTTTCAAGAGTCATTAGAAGACCCTACATAGAGGTCTCTGACCAACTCACACCACCATATTCCCTGACTTTTACAGGGCATGTGGTCTCTGAAAGTCAGATATTACACTCTTATAAATGTGGACTTCTTATACCTTCATCAGCAAATGCATCAAAGGCACTTGGAAATCCTCTCTGCTGCAAGGAATGGAACAATGAAATGTGCAGTTAGCAAATGTGTTCTTTATCCCTCTAATCAGACAGTTACTGGCTTGGTTTGGAGGTAAAATTGCTTCAAGCCAAAATCTAAGCAATTTTCACAGTTTTTAACCTCCTTATTACTTTACATCTAGCCATCATATCCACAAACTTCAGAGAATGTACATGTATACACACATGCATGCATATGTAATATAATTAGCATTGATGAGTTCAGAAATGGACAGGCACAATTCTTCCTGTTACCAAGAAAGTAGAAGCCAACCATAAACCTCTACCAGAAAACTCTATTAGTCTATTTGACTATAACTGTGTCATGCTATGTCCCACTCCTAAGGATTCTGGGGAAAACAGAGATTTAGGTGGGTACCTGTCCATTCTGAACAAAACTAGACGTCATTTAATATGGAAGATCCAGTATTGGTAAGCAGTCATCTATGTTTTCAAGTACAAAGCAAGCTGGGAACCAGAATTAATGCAAACATCCCAATCTCTCAGCAGTACTCTGTAAAATCTTTTATATCAAGGTGTGATGGTGTGGATAAGAATGGTCTCCACAGATTCATATATTTAAATGCTTAGTCATCAGGAAGTAGCACTGCTTGAGAAGAATTGGGAGGTATGGCCCTTGGGGTTTCTTTATTTTCTCTCAGTTTCTTTTTTTTTTTCTTTATTTCTTTTGTATTTATCAAGAAAAACAGTAAATTGAACTTAAAATGCTGATAAGTTAACAATAACTATAAAGAAAATAAAAATCATAAGCATGACTTATCAAGGGTGATAATGCAAATAATTTGCTACACATAAAAATACTTGCATTCAGCTTTCCCTCTGAATTTTTTTTTTCTATCCCTGTATATCCTTATTCAAGGTCCCTTCCCCCTACCACCACATCAGGTCATTTTTTCTTCTTCACAACTCCCCATCCCCTTCCTGGGCAGGCAGCAGACAGTCCCATGGTCCCACTGATGCAATAATGCTTAGTTCAGTCTCCATTCCTGGCAAATCCAGTTTTATCCCCCCTCCCGCAAGAGTGAGTCAGGTGTTCCGAAGAGTGGGATCCGAAGGGTCAGTCCAGGGTGTTTCTGATCCCAAGCTGTTCAGTGGTTGTGGATTGCAGCTTGGGCATGCTTGGATTTTTTTCTTGTTTGTTTCTTTAGAGACCACTAATAAGTGAGTACATCCCCTGCTTATCTTTCTGAGTTTGTGATACCTCGCTCAGGAGGATATTCTCCAAATCCATCCATTTGCCTGCGAATTTTAGGATATCATTTTTTCTTACTGCTGAGTAGTATTCCATTGTGTAGATGTACCACAGTTTGTTAATCCATTCTTCAGTTGAGGGACATCTAGGCTGTTTCAAGGTTCTTGCTATTACAAATAATGCTGCTATGAACATAGTTGAGCTAATACCTTTGGAGTGTAAATGTGCCTCTTTAGGGTATACACCCAGAAGTGATATTGCTGGGTCCTTGGGGAGATTGATTCTCAATTTTCTGGGAAACCGCCATATTGCATTCCAGAGTGGCTGAACAAGTTTACAATCCCACCAACAATGGAGGAGTGTTCCCCTTGCTCCACATCCTCTCCAACAGAGGCTGTCATCTGTGCCTTTTATCTTAGCCAATCTAACAGGTGTTAGGTGGTATCTCAAAGTTGTTTTGATTTGCATTTCTTTGATGGCTAAAGATGATGAGCACTTTTTCAGGTGCCTTTCAGCCATTCGTAGTTCCTCTCCTGAGAATTCCCTTTTGAGATCTGTACCCAATTTTTTGATTGGGTTATTCAAGGTTTTGGGCTCTAGATTCTTCAGCTGTTTATATATCTTAGAGATTAGTCCTCTATCACTTGTAGAGTTGGTGAAAATCTTTTCCCATTCTGTAGGCTGGAGTTTTGTCCTATTGACAGTGTCCTTGGCTTTGCAGAAGCTTCCCAGCTTCAGGAGATCCCACTTATTGATTGTTGGTCTTAGTGTCTGTGCCACTGGTGTTATATTTAGGAAGTGGTCGCCTGTGCCAATTCGTAGAAGTGTAATTCCCACTTTCTTTTCTATCAAGTTCAAAGTGGCTGGGTTTAAGTTGAGGTCTTTGATCCACTTGGATTTGAGTTTTGTGCAGGGTGACAGGCTCGGATCTATTTGCATTTTTCTACACACTTCCATCCAGCTATGCCAATACCATTTGTTAAATAAACTATCTTTTTTCCATTGAATGTTTTGGGCCTCTTTGTCAAAAATCAGGTGTTCATAGGTTTTTGGGTTAATGTTTGGATCCTCAATTCTATTCCATTGGTCCACAAGTCTGTTTTTATGCCAGTACCAGGCTGTTTTTATTACTGTAGCTCTATAGTATAGCTTGAAGTCAGGGATGGTGATACCTCCTGAGGTTCTT